>LSSL01005092.1:0-12951 GCA_001953115.1 Smittium mucronatum
AAAAAAAAAAAAAAAAAAAAGTAAAATATTGATCTAAAAGAGAATCACCCATATAACACCTTGGCAACCCTCAAAAATAATAATGGCATTTTCTTAAACATGCCAGTTTTTTTTCTTGTAAGAGGCTTCTTATTTTCCCTTTAATAGAAATCTAGATTTGTAACAATATGTTATTTCTTCTTTTGAAATGCTAGATGCAGCAAATAATAACTGCGGAAATATAAATTAGAAATTTTACTATAATTTTAAAAAATCACACAGTTATTAATCCAACTGTACATTTAGAGAATAGATTTACAAGGCTTTGTGTAAAATTAAGTCTATCCTGACTAAGAACCACCCATTGTATCTGAGAGACTATATAGATTTATAGTCTCAAAAATTTTCACTGTCTCTTTTTAGCATATACATATATTACCTCAATATACATCGAAAAAAATACGGGTAATTATTTTTTAAAAATCAACAACCACCAGACATGTTAATAAGGTTTTAGTTGTTTATTTATATTAAGTTAGTACAAATATTAAGCAAAAATATTGCCTATTTATAAAAACTAGTGGATAATCGATTTTTAATATTAGTCTTATTAAAATAAAATGATAATCAATAAATATTTCCGAGAGATTAGTACAAATTCTTGTATTATTTTATTAAAAAAAAAATTAATATCATATAATTGTTTTTTTATATTTTTTTTTGCATTATTTGAGTCAAATATGATTTTTTTTGAAAAAAATATATTTATACGAGTTTTTAAAATAGAAGAAAAAGCTTGAAAGAAAAAATGTATTTAATTCGACTTTAAAAAAATTGGTTTAAAGATTTTTTTTATTAGAAATTCTTTTTTCAACAGATATAATTTTCTCCATAAATTTTTTTTTAAAAAAAAATGCTTATATGTAAATATAAGCAGAAATGGATTCTTTTTTATCCTTGCTGTTTTATATTTGTTACTACATTATTTTTTCCAGAAATTAAAAATAGTTTTTTTATCTAATTTATTTATTTTTGTTTTTTGTACTTCTTTCATGAAATTTTATGCCTAAAAATTCATTTTTTTCCTCATCCCTGAATACTAAAAATTTTATCAAAAAATCAAAATACAATAAATAATTTTTTATGGAGTAGTTTTATTAAATTTATCCCGTTTTTTACTGTCATATTTTCTTCTTTAAATATAAGCGACAAATTTTTAGTTTTTTTTTTTTTCAAATTTATATGATAGAAAATTTAAGAAAATTTTACTGGGATAATGAGTGTGGGGTATTTTCATTAATTCTTTATTTTAATGAAAATTTATTTTCCTATTTTTGAAAAAAAAAAGCTATTGAAAATCGGAATTTCACTTATAGCTATTTAAATATATCAGTATGATAAAGGGAAAATATTTTATAAATCCTGGTTAACATATATTTTTTCATTAATTATCTTTAAAAAAATGATCAAATTGTATTCATCGAAGTATCGAAATTCTTCTTATATAAAATGCCCCCCCCCCTCCAACCAATATTTTTGTCGTATTATATACTATACAAACTAATCATACAATATAATAGTGAGCTATTAATCTAATCAGCCATTGGTTATGTGATAGTATATAAATTTTCGTTTGCTTCATTGTTTTGAATAGCAGAGTTTTTTCTAATAAATTAGTCCATACATTCATTTGATCTAACCACTTTAACTTATATAGTAATACACTACACAAAAGTTTCTGAAACTAGGATGCATATTCTTTATTAATAAGACAGTCTTATTAGGTCTTAGTTTATTTTTTTAATTTTTTCATAACATGAAGTTTTTTAAAAACTAATATATTTAATTCAAATTTGTTGAATAATTTTTATTCAGTAAAATTTACACAGTTATTTTAAACTTTCTTAAATTTTGTAGGATTTTTTATTTAAAGGTCTATTTATTCCATGATTATCATCAAAAAATACCAAGATATGTAATGGTAAAAGTTAGTTATTTCTACAATAAGATTAAAAAATTAGAAATTTAATTAATAACTTTCTATATAATGGAATATTTTTATAATTTAAGTTTAATCGACTAAATTGATAATATCAAAGTAATAATTAAATAATCAATATATCTCAAATTTATGTAAATACTTATAAAACTTAAATGTTTCTTTGATCATAGACAATAAAATTTGAATTTCTTTTTAATTTTTTCAAAAAAAAAACACGAAAAACTTGTAAAAAAATTATTATTCAGAAAATAACTATTTTTAAATTTAATAATTATAATCTAATGAAAATAAAATCGGAATATTTTAAAGTTATTCAATATATTTTCAATAATCTAAAAAAAAAATTCGACTTTATTAGTAAATTATTTACATTGCAGATAAATTGCTTTAAATACCATTTTATTATCATATAATGAAACATAATAAAATATATACTGATATTTATTTATCATTTTAATGTTAAAATAAGAGGTAATTTAGAAATTATGCGAATGAATTAATTTATATTATTGTGGAATTATTTAAAAAATAAGGTAAAATTTTGAAATTATTTTGAAAATTTTCGAAAAAATTAGGGGTATTTTAATTGTAAACAAATATTAAAAAAAAATTTATTTTAAAAAATTCACTTCATTTGCCCTTTTATATAATTAATCTGTTTTTTTTGTGTAATAATTAACAAATGTTACATTATTTTTTTAATAAATTTAAATTTTCATTCTCAAAAGAATCCATGTATGATATAAAAAAAGGTCCTTTTTGAAAAAATTATAAAAAAACCAAATAATTTACATCTTAAATTTGAAAAACTCATTGTTTTGTGTATTTTTTTTACTAATTTATGATTATTTAATTTAATTTACTAAACTCTATTATCAAGAAAGCTTAGTCATATAAAAGATGGAAAAATAAATTTCTGCTGTTTTTTTTATTTTTTACCCCATGTATCAATTTTTCTCGATATTATTAATTCAACTAATTTTATAACCCATTTTTATTTAATAATATTTTTTAATCATCACTTTTACTTACAAAACAAAACACAAAACAATATTTTTACTTTTGAAAATTTTATTGATAATAAATTTGTGAGTTTTGTATTGTAGGGAATTAACTTAATACTTAGTATTGATGGATTTTTTTTTAATTTATAAGTTTCTAATTTATAAAACTAAGTTAAAAAAAATCATAAGTTCATTTTTAAATAATGGTAAAAAGAAATTCTAATTCCGGTATTCCTATTTTTTTTAAAATGAATTGTTTAGGACAAATTAATTCATGTAAAAACTGTAAAAAAATGAATTTAAATATCTGTTCTGCTTTATTTAGTACACTAGTTGAATTTTATAAATTAAACTTAAATAGTTGATAATTTTAGAAATATTATCAAAAAGCCTCACAAAAAAATAAAATGGTTTTTTATTTAAACTTTAATAATGATAATTCAGAAAGAATTAATATATCTATAATCGAACCCATATTCTACAAAAATAGATATAGTTTTTTTTGATTTTTCTTTGAATTCTTATTTTCTTATTTTCTGAACTAAAATTTATTGATATATACTTCCAAAAATTTAACATATCTAATGATTAATAGATATGATACTTTCATAAATAATAGTATTTATATTATAAAAAATTGCACAATAATAAAATTTTGTAGCTGTTTAAACGAAAAAAACATCTAAAATTAATATAAATTTTAATACCTCTTATAAGAAAAATTAAATGGAAAAATTACTTGATGATCGAGATTTAAAAATAAAACCATAATTTTAGATAAATTTTATATTTTTTATAATATAACTTACAAAATTGCTGATAAAATCAATAGGTTAATATTTTTTCTCAGTCAATGGGGGGTTTTTTAAGAATTTTTCCCCCCCACTTTTATCCAAAAAAATTAAATCCTTGAATTTTTTGAATTTTTTTACTTTTTTATCATGATTAAAATAATCTGGTCTTTAAAAATCAATATTTTAAATAAATTTTAAATCAAGAAAACATGGAAAGTTGTTTTTCATAAAGAAATTAGAAATACTATTAAAATATGCTGTAATATTATAAATTGAATGAAAAATCATTCAAAATTTTTATAAAAATAAAAATAAATCTATTAGAATCTGGGTTATATGAGATAAAATATTTGAAACTAAATATTTTCACGAATTTATTTTTTCAAGGCTGGAGTGATTTTTAAAGGTTCTTTTGGATTCATTAGATTATTTACTAAAAGTTAATTATTAAAGAATTAAGTAAAATGATAATTTATATCCATAATCTCTTATGTACTTAAGCAAAAAATTTATTCCAAACCGTTTTTTTAATGCAGTAATAATTGAATTTAAATTGCATGATTTTTATGTAAAAATATTGTAAAGTAAATTCAAAAATTTAAATTTAAATAAAATGGATTTTAATTCATCAGGAAAGTATTTATAATCAAAAAAAAATATCAAAAAATGAATTAAATTATTCAAAAATATTTAGAAGAACAATAATTATAGTTTAATTGTCATGAATAATATAATTAGATGATTAAAAAATTAAAATATCGATATTAATAAATACGAGAACATCATGAATAAGGTTCAATAAAAACAAAAATTAACATTAATAGCTTAGTAATTAATTTTAATTATTACAATATAGAGTAATGTATCTAAATATACCCCAGTATTTTTTTATAAGTTGTGGATCAAAAAAAATTAAAAAAAATCCTTATGGTTGAGTTATTTCTAAATAACCAGAGATTATTTCTCTTATTATACCAATTTATTAAAAGATGTTGTAAATATAATTCTGAATAAAAATTAAAAATTTTAGATTTAGATTTAGATTTTTTAAAAAATAAATAGAAATGAATTTTTTATTAGAATAAAATCGGGCAAAATTTCATGTAGTTTAGTAGAAAATATCATTTTTTGAAGTTAATGTTTGTGGTAAACTTGTTAATTTTTAAAAAAATATTAAATTAAATTAGAAAAATAGCTTTTAATAATATCAATTTTATTTTATTTTATTTAATAATTACAAAAAAATGTATTAGAAACTTGAATCAACCCAATAATATTTGATGTAATTTTTAGTCAATTATTTTTTTGAGTTTAATTTAATTTTTCTATAACAATTTTTTTTTAATTTTCATTAAAAATACATATCATAGAAATGCTATTCAGATTTTTTAATTAAATATTAAAGTCATTATTAAAAAAAAATCTTCTTTATGAGAATTGATGAAAAACATATTTGAATTTTTATTAATTAATATAATTTTTAGTTTTTTTTCATTAATAATTGAAATTTTTAATTTAGATTATACTTGATATTTTTTAATGGTATTTGAAATATTCGGTAGTATGTTTTGTAATTTTTTTATAATTTTTTATGTGATGATACGGGTTTTTGATATATTAGATATTTTTAGAATTTTAAAACTTATCAAAATTCATGGATAAAAAGATAAATAATAGCGTGACCCTAAATATAAACACAAAAAAAACACATATTTTTCCTATCTAATACAATAATTCGCTAGTAATTTTTTTTATTTTTTATAAATCATTTGGAACATTATTGCTGTGGTTTTGGTATCTCGAGTTCATTTTTTCGAAGAAAATTAATTAATTAGGTTACAATATAATGTTTTTAAATGTATCATTTATTTATTTGTTTTTAATTTGTTTTAAAGATATTTGATTTTAATTTAATAAATTCCATAAAAAAGTTAAACTACTTAAAGCTACTAAAATTTTGTTGAAGCTAAGTGGAAATAAAGTTTTTATGTAAGTGTTATAAAAATCAGTTATTATATTTTTCAATCAGTGAAAATAATATTTTGTGTTTTGATTGAAATTTTTCTTTTTTATTCATACTTTATTTGTATTTTTTTATAAAATATTTCAATTTATTATTAATTATTAATTTTTTTTTGTGTAGATATAAAAAAACAAGAATTTAAAGTTGTATCGTTATTAGATTTAGAAATTATCATCTAAATTATATATAATATAGCTGTAAAAATACTTCTAAAGAAATGGAATCTAATTAAATTATTGCTTTATACTACTGCAATCTTTTTCATTATTTTATACATAATTAAAAAAATCTCGGAGATGACTATAAATAAATTTAAATCTAATTTTTTTCTCTTCAAGTATATAAAAAAAAATATTGATTATTTAGAGACGGGATTTTTTAAAAACTCAAGCTAATATAAAAAAAAATATCATTGAGGTGTTATCTATTTAAAAAAATTGGTATATAATAATTTTAACCCCATTAGATTATTAATTTAATCCGATGAAGAGTAGATTTTCATTATTGGAAATAATTTTTATAAAAAATACCAAAATTTGATAAAGCCATTAAAATTTCATTATTAATTTCGCGATTAATCGCAAATTTTGTGTACTATAAAGGATAAATCTTTTAAATCTTTTTAAGTTTTTGTTGATAAAATAGATGTTTTTTTATTATATAACTGTTAATTTAAAATCTAATTTTTTTTTAAGTGTTTAGGTATATATGTGTTGTATTTTTTGTTAATAAAGTGGTGTAATTATTACTGAGTCATTGTTTTTTATCGGAGAATTCTTTACCAGAGCGCTCTCCTGAGTCTTCGTGCTGTGGGGTAAGGATTTTTTGTGTATTTGATTTATGTGTGTTTTTAATGTTAATATCTGTTTTTTTGTTTATTATTATGAATATATATATACATATTAATTTATATTATTTACTTTATTTATGTTTGATTATAAAGTGCAGGAATTGGAATTTGTTTATCTTGAACCGAATGCATTCTTTTCTTGTAAAAATTTAAAGCAAAAGATGGAAATTGAGATAGATTCAAAATAGTGTTAATTATAAATTACTAAATATTATAAGTAGATGTCTTATAAAATTTTAAGGCATTTTAATTCATTGGTTCTGTTATTTTCACACTTCACCTCCATTTTTTGGAAGGGCTGGTATTTATGTATAAAATATTAAAAAAAACTATATAAAAAAATAAATTCACCTAGCACCTTTTTCAAGTATTAAAATTCAAAGCCCTTGAAAACATTGATTAAATACCATATTTATTTTTACACAATCACTTTTTATATTAAATTCTTTGTTTAATACCATCAGTTCTCCTTTTAATCGTCTTTATCCTAAAAAAATTCATACTATCGTTATATTTAATTGAGGATAAATATAAAGTATTCCGATTTTATTCCAAATATGATCCAATTGGCTTTCATTGGTTGGTATTAGGAAAAAAATGAATCTTTTTATATTCTCTTCTACATATATATATATTCGAAAGATTGGAAATTATTTTAAAGAAAAAACTTTTTTTTATTAGTAAACCACTGGATATATTAAATTCCAATCCTAAGGAAGCCAATAAAAATATGAAAAATAACTGGCCTCAATAAATTTTCAAAATTTTAATAATAAAAAATACTTTTTTTAATTTTTTAATCCTAAATTGCCTAAAATTTTATATTTTGTCTTACTACCATATTTCCGAATTAGGAAATAGTAAAGTTTAATAGAGAATTTTTCGTTCTCAAATATAATTTCTATTATTATCCGATTATCATATATAATTAAAAATCTCATCTATAAAAAAAAAAAAAGATCTGAATAATAATATTTCTTGAAAAGAAAAATTGAGATTTTTCAAAAATGGTTTATTTTCCATTAATTAAATTTTTTTTATTATATTATTAGACATTATTTTCGGTTAAATAAAAAAGTTAAAAAAATTCTCTTAAGTTTCCAAATCAATATTTATTGTAGCGCCTGCATTTAAATAATCAATTCCAAGTGGGTATGGAATCTCTGAAGCGGCAGATGGGGGATATGAAATTTATCATTATCTTTATCATTTCTTCAAATGTACTTATTTAATAATATTGTGTATATTTCAAATAATTTAAACGAACATATTAATAAGAAAAATACTATCTGAAATTTTAATATATTTTTAAATTATTAACTAATATTCTTTGAGTAAAATTTTCTTACTTTCCAAAATAAAAATTTTAAAAGGAAAAAATTCAATATTTATCATATTCTTTAAAGCATATAGAGGTCTATAAGAGAACTGGATATATATATTTGTTACTTCAGACCTTTAAATTAAAATTTTGAGCTCCAAAGAAAGGCATTATAGAAAAAAAAACCTAGAAATTTTTAAAAAGTTTTATTATGGATTAAATTATTAAAATAAGCCGTATTATTGAATAAGAAAAACTTCATTAACCTAAATTGATAGGGTATAAAGAGAGTGACATCCGTATAAAGCGTGACTATCTAAATATAGATAATATTATAAGTAAAATATTACGATATATAAACTTGGAAAATATTTTAATATATTTACCATCAACTTTTAAAGTGGGTAATACGTTTTAGATAGGGGTTTTATTAAATTTTAGAACAAAATTTATCAACTAAATATTATTAGCCGTAAATGAAAACTATATATCAAACAACGAATTTAGGTTTAATTATTAAATATAAGACAATTTAAATAATTTGAATTTTTTTTATACGAGTGCTTGATTTTTTTATTGATTGAACCTGAAATATCTTATTTTAAAAAAGAGGTGATAAATATTTTTCAATGTTGGATATGTAATTATAGACCCCAATTTAATAGAGTATACAAAAAATCATCATACTTAAAACGATGAAAAAAAGATCATTTTTTTAAAAAATCTCTAACTTCATATTTTATGTTATGATATGATGGTGTTAATACAAGCGGGATATCGATGATGTAAAAGAATGTTTAATGCTAAAAAATATACTTAAATTTAATAATATAAATCCCTGCTCCCCCTCACCTTCCCCCTCACAATAACATTTTTACTTCATTTAATCAGATGAGATACCGAAAATAAATCCTAATCTATCAATTATGTTATTTTTATACATGAAAATTTGAGATATAACAGAAGAGATGTATTCTATAATCTTTTATGAATATGAAAATAAATTTAAACTCTACTAAAATTAGAATTATTAGATACCGTAAAACTATTTGGATTTTTTTAGAAATATATTTAGCGCTATTTAAAATAAAAATTTTGAGGATATTTTAGGAATTGATGAAATGAAATTGTTATATTATTGAAAATTTATGAATGTTATTTAATGAAAAGAGGATGCAAAGAAAATGAAATTTAAAGATAAGATGAGATGAGAAAATTAAACCATTTCAAGATTTAAAACCGTTTAAAGGAGAAAAAATCTAATGCCATTTCATAATAAAAAAAATCTTCACTTTTAGTAAAATTATTTTATCTCCGAGACTAAAATAATAGGATCAGATCATATCACACGAGATTTTTTTTCGAAATATTTTTGATTCAAGTGTTAGTATTATTCATATAAATTTAGAGTATCCGAGTATTTAAAAATTTAAATTTTTAATAAAAAAAGTCAAATTTTTTATTGTACCGATTTTAATAAAATTTTATTTTTGATATAAAAGCGGAATTTTGGTCAAAAAATAAAACCAATTTTCTCTCTCATTTACTATAATTAAAATCACTTTGTGTTAGATCAAAAAAAAAAAAACAAGTCTTAAATTTTTTTCTAAATACTTTTAGAAATTGATCGTAGAAGTTTCAATTTAAAACAGGTGGACTTTCAATATATATTTTTTGTTTTAATTAATTATAATAAAATTTTATTAACCAGATTAAATTAAAAAAGATTATTTATTCCGGATAAAAAGATGCTTTTTACCTAAACGAAACAATGTAATACTTTAGAGCTTTTTAGCTTTAAACGTGAAAGTAAAAAGCCTTTCCTTTTAAAAAAAGAATATTAACCCATTCTTCATAAATAATAATGGCATTTAATTAATCTTATTTAATACCTCTTCCTTGATAATATAAAGGTTTATACAACAATTTAAAAATTATTTATATCTATCTAGTTAATACTCAGTCCTAAAAAAATGGGGGAAATGTATATTTATGAAGATATTTAAGGCAGTATTTTTTTTTTTTGAATATTAATATAATATATATATTTAAATATTCTTAATTATAAGTTATTTTCATAAATAGATAATTGTTTCTTCCATTTTATAGTTAATGAATAAGTTGATGCAATGTATAAAAAAAAGATTAATTAAACAATCCGAATTAACCAAAACCATAAATATTTAGGTTTTTATTTTTCATCAATTTTGAACCAAACTCTGCTTTGAAATTTTAAAAATAATTGCACAAATAATAGGTTATTTGAATTTTATAGAATTATAATTAGAGTTTTATTTTAGCTGTATAAATTTCAGGAAATAAAAAAAAAATTGCTAAATTGAAATTAATCAAAAAAAATGTAGCATTAGGAGGCCCTAAATAGGAATTTATGTATATCTATTTTATTTCAAACTTTTAGAGAACTTTCGAATTACTATATTTGGAGATATGTAGGAATAATAGTTATTTATCTGAAAGGTAATAGAAGTAAAAAAATGCGTATAAAATTTTCAATTTTATGAAAAATAAACTCTATTATTAAAGCATCTTTTAATTTTTTTTAAATAAATTATTATGGCCTTATGATACAAAAATATAAGTGTTTAAATATTAAAATTTTAAAATAATATTTTTAGATATTTTATGCTATAAAATTGAATATTAAAATTTTATAATTTATTAATAAAAATTTAAATTAATCCAAAAAATAATTTTAACATAATTTTATTATATTAATGTCATTATTTTTTTGAAAATTTTTCTATTTAAGGTAAAACTTTTATTGAGCTCTGAAATATATATTATCCCTGTGTTGGATGTTATAAAAAAGAAAGCTTTTGTTTTATCTATATTTTTAATTTTTAATTTTATTAAAAGTATCAAGTCAGTGTTAGGGATAGACTTGTTTTTTTTAAAAAAATAATCTAAATAATAGAAAATAGCTTCCATTTATAAAAATTCAAAAAAAAATATAATAAAAATTAAGAAAAAACATTTCTATTATAGAATAGAGAAAATTTTTTTCTAAAAGCCTTTCAAATATCTCTTTCATAAATAAAACTGAAATATTATATTAAGGTTCCAATAGTGATAATTCATAAATTAAATCATCATAATAGTTTTTTAAATATTAATCGTTTTATTCAGCAATCAATTTATTATCCATTCTTCCATCGGAAATTTTCAAAATATCAAAATTTAAAAAATTCTTGAGAAAAGAATATTCCTCATTTGTAGACAGGTCGAATTTATGAAATTTTTTTACAATCAAATTAGTTAATATATGAAGAATTAATTTTAAACCTTTCAACTATTAGAGCTATTTATTTGGAAAAAAAAACTATTAATATAGAGTTGTGTAAAATAATAAATCCTATGTAATATAATTATTTATATCAGCATTTTTTGGTAAATTATGAGAAAATTACTAAATTTTTCAAAAAAAAAACATAATTCATAACAGGGTTGAAATATTAATTATTTATAGCGTTAATATTTTTTTAAAAAATTTTATTGTAAAAAAAAGTACTATAAAAGGTTGTGATTTATTTTTAAATATAAAAAATATGATAAAGATTTGATATAGTGATAATTTTCGTGAATTACAACATTTATCATTTTTATAAAATTGTTTTTTATTTTTATGCGGCCCCAAACTGAAGGTTTTTATATTTTGCCTTTTTAAAAAATTTCCAATGAATTTGATTTAAATATAAAATATAATATGTATTTAGTATCAGCAAAGAATTAATATAAATTTTAAAATCAAGGCAAATTTGATTTTTTATTAAAAAAATTAAGCATTTTTGGGTGTAACAGGTACTGATATAATTGTGCCTTAAAAAAAGATAAATGATCCAATAATCACCAAACCTGCACATAATCTACATAGCAATTAGATTTAGAAAACCGTATTTTAAAAATATTTTCTGAAAAAAATTTCAATAATAAAAACCCATATATTATGAATTAATGGATAATTTGATTTAAATTCATCTTATATATAACCTTGAAAATATTATTAAACATTTAAAATAAAATAAAAATATTATTAAAATATTTAATCGGTTTAATGTTGCTATAAACTTTATAATTTTTTTAAAGCCATTTTTAGAGTTATTTTTTTAATAAAAGGATGTTTGTTGTTTTTAAACCAACAAATCAATATAATTGGAAATTCCATCTTTTAAGTTAAATTATGGGTTGTAAAAAATTTTATCTGGAAATTCTTAATAAAAAAGCATGTACTCTATATATGCGGTGCAAAAATTAATTGGCTTACAGGGTTTTCCAAATCATTGGAACCTTTTTTTCAGAAAAATAACCTTTTTTCCAAACCAATTGAATCTTTTTTTCATAATAACAGAACTTTTTTTTCATTTCAATAGGAATTTTTTTTCATTTCAATGGAAATTTTTTTTCATTCCAATAAAGTCTTTTTTTCATAACAATAGAACCTTTTTTTCATACTAGTAGAACCTCATTTTCATAAAAATCGAACATTTTTTAAAAAATAAAATTTGCTTATTGGGAGATTTAGCCAATTCCCAAGCCTATTATGTCACATATTTCTGTGTTAAATGATCTTAATATGGCCTCTAAATCAAACTTTTCTATCCCCAATCTATCCTTATTTTGCCCAGAACTCGATTGGTTTTTACCGAATATAGCTTTTTTACATAATCAGCAATAAATTTTGTTCAAATTTTCTCTGCTTGTTTTGGTTAATTTTTCTCTTAAGCTATAAACATCAAAATGTGACAAATTAAATCAAAGTGTCATTTAAAATGTTTCTAATTCGGACATTTTTTATTTTTGATGACCACAAAAAAAGATAATTGGAAATTAGGAACATTTGACAAATGTGAAAAATTCGCTATATATTTAACCAGTATTTTAACCTCCTGATTTTTTTATCAAATAAAAACAATAATAAAATAACTACTAAAATTTGAATACAAAAATTTGCTATCTGAAT
>LSSL01005097.1:0-19346 GCA_001953115.1 Smittium mucronatum
TAATAAATTCTGCAACATAATTTCTATTTAAAATATGATATTAAAAAAGCATTTAAATAATAAATATTCAAAATAAAATCCATATTATCCTAAAAATATTTTATATATTGTGGAAGCATTAATGGTAAATTGGGAGGACCTTTATTTTTCAGTATATGTTGAAATTAAGATAAAAAATGAAGACAAAAATAGCTAAATAGTTTAAAAAGTGAAAAAATATAGCTTTTTTATCCGCGGGTATTTTTTAAAAAAAGATTCTATAGAGATCTTAAAATTGGCGAATACTAAAAGAAAAAAATATTTACTACTTCTAAAAATAATCATCTTGAAAATTAATCCTGTTTAATCAATCCTCATGTTAAATATTTGATAATTCAATAAAAAAAGACGGATTTACCGTGTGAAAAATAAAAACTAAATCGGATTCTGAATTTTTTTTATTGAAATGACAAGAATAAATTATATATTGGAGAAAATTTAATAATTAATGCTGCTAGCAAGAATATTTCTGGTTTTATGTTCAAAAAGAAGTGTATCCAGATGTATAAGTCTGTAAATTCAGATAGATATTTGCGACTGCATATTAATCTTTACCAGAAAATATATAAATCTGTTGTACCATTTAGAAAAGTGCTTTTTAAACTCTATTTCGCCTTAAATATAAATATATTCACTACATTGAAATTTATAAAAAATGGATTTCCTGTAATGTAAACAGTATTAACGGATTCAAACCAAAAAATTTCCCACAATAGCTATATCCATGTCAGCATTGATAGCAAAATAAAATAATCTGAACATTGGAAAAACTTAAGAAATAATTTATAAGCCAGGGCCTAGTATAAAAATAAAAAATCTAGTCTCCGATCCAGCACAGAAAATAGCAAAGGCTTTTGTTAATTTTTACAACCACAAAAAAAAAAAAGTTTTCATAATTCCAAAAATATCAAGGATCTACTAGAGGAAAAATTCGATATTTGGAGATTTGAATTTATTCCGAATTATGAAAATTAAAAATAAGCGCAAATGAAAGAATATTTGAAAATTTGACCAAGCTTGTTGTTCAAAATGGAAAAATTATGCAATTTTATCTGATGTGAATAAAATAGAAAATAATCACTAATCATAAATTTAAAATTTGTTTGAAGGCTATTTATATCTGTGCTGCCAACAAATAATTGGTTAGTAAGGTTCAAAAAACCATACAAGTAAAATTTATGAGGTGTAATGTAAAATATTTATTAAATTTTTTGTATATCTCTGGAGATATAATTAATGATTCAGAAAAAAGTTACTTAGAAAATTTTAAGAGATTATAATACAACAAATTTTAAGTCTTGTAAATACAAAAGATGTTTTTAGAAATTCTATAATCTAGTATAGCATATTTTTTTATAATATATCAGATTTTTTTTTGAGAAAGGATGAAAATTTTTATGTATAAATGCACTAAAATTTATGGATTTTGGGAATATAACTCAATTTCAGAAATTTCATAAAAGTTTATATATTAAATTAAAGCCTAAATCGAAAAAATGGAAAATTAAGTTCATTTCTTGCAAATTTTTTTTTTAAAAAAAAATTTACTCACATTTACCACTTTTTTATTAGAAAAAATATAAGCGACCTTATAAGCATAAATCTTATTTCACAGAAAAGAGGTCAGGAAAAATCTAAGGAGATATAGAAAGAAATCCGAGTTTAAAAAATTGTTAGCATAATTGGATGAATAAAACACATTTGATTAATTCAGGTGTTACATTGTTTATTATCACAATTTTTTTAACAGATTTAAAAATAAATCATTTCAATAAAATTTTAGTTTATAATTGATTTTTTAAAATCATTTCATTTGATAATTATATTACTTATATATTTTTTAACTAAATTAATAGCATGAACTCGATTCAACTTCCCGAAGAATTTAGTATTTAATTAGTATGTTTTATTTTATATTAGCCGATATTATATATATATATATTCTGAATGATTTTATTGATTAAAAGTATTATATAATGGATAAATGGATAAATTAGATTTTAAAATAGAAAAGGGATGGGGTGTCATGATTTGTTAGCTATTATCAAAAATATTTTTTCTCCAAACTCTATGGAGAACCGTTTTGTTTTTATTCCAGTCCAAGTTCCTCTTTTCCTCGTATTTTTTGAGTCATTGATACTTTTTCATTCAGGTCTTTTTTTCGCCTATTAAATATTCATTCAGCTGTTAGTATATTATTAGATAGAACTGATTCCGTTTTTTCTCTAAAGAAATTACAAATGTATAGGCCATATAGTGCTTCTATGTTTGGAAATTTTGTCTTCGTTGGTGATAAAAAATTATGATTAACCTCAGTAGTAACTCTATTGTATACTATAGATTCAATTATTGATTTACTTGCAATAAAGTGATATATAAGATTCCATATTTTTTTAATCCTTATGCAGCCAAAGTAGATACTTTGATTTTTTTTTTCTTTTCTTATTTTACATACTTTTCATTTTTGTGATTCGTTAAAAATACCCTTATTAATATCCTAACTTTTTCACCTGTTATTAACCTGTTTTGGAACAATAAATATATGTGGCTTGTTATTTTGGGTTCTAGGTCTATTTTATTTATTTTCATCCAAACAAATATTGGTCTATTGTTACATGGTTTTTCAATCAATTTCCATTTTGGTTTTCTTAGTAGCTTTTTTTTTTAGAAATTATGTCAATTAACGTCTTTATTTTTAATCGAGTATATATTTTTTGATAATAATAATTTTTTGTGTACAGTTTTTTTTAAACCAACTGTTTTTCTTGAGCGTTTTAACTGTAAAAATTAATTTTTTTATTATTTATGTTAATAGAATGAAAGTAGTCTGAGTTATCATTCCAAATTAACTTGAATCCACCAATGAATTCTCCTAAATTTTTTATTCCATTTTTAGGCAGCCAAAATACGTCTTTTTTTGATAGTTTTGTACCGAATAGATAATTTAAGTTATTTTTTCCCAGTAATTTATGATTTCATATTTCGAATCTGCAATTTTGGATCTATCTATGCCATATACACATTTGAATCTTATTAAAACAGAATTCCATATTTGTGGAAATTTATTGATGTTTTTTTCCCCTGAATTTCCGTTAGTAAGTCAGCAGCGCTACTAAATTATAATTATATATTGAACAGAAATTAGATATTTTTATTTTCCAATACTGTCCGTAATTTGCTTCTATTCGTTATGATTTCTTTATAAAATTTTAGGAATAGAGTTTTTGACTGGGATTCTATATTAAGTAGACCCAAGCCACCGTTTCTTTTTTCCAATTATAATGTCTCAAGTTTTATTTGGGCTTTTTTTATCGTTCCAAATAAATTTACTTATAATATTTTTGGTTTTATTTATGAATTATTTATTGAATGTTATTACGTGGGCGCTATACCATATCTTTAAAATAATTTTTTTTTTCTCAACTAAGATATTTTCTAACTGGCTATTTTATTCAAAATTTTATTGAATAGGTTCTCTTAGTTTTTTTGAGCCACTATTCCGGTGGTTTGAAATAGAATTCCCAGATATTTGGAGCTAAAATTATGTGATATACATTTATTATCTAACCAATTATCATTTGGAGCTTTAATTTTAATTGATATCGATTTATCTTAGTTTATTATAGTGTTTAATGCTAATAAATTGATTTTTAGCGCTTCTTTCACTAATCTTTCTTTATTTATGTTATTAACCTCTATTAAAAAATCATCAGCACATGCTAAGAATTTGAAATTTGTATTCGCTTTTGGATCGCATATAATAATTTTTTCTATTAAAATCAGAAGTTGTTCTATTAACATATTTTATATTATCGGGGATTAAGGATACCATAGTCTAAGTTCCTGTTTTATCAAAAATTTATCGGTTATTTTACCATTAACTATTATTGCGATCTTTGGATTGGTGTAAAGGAGTATTATATTTTATATGGATACTTGTCTAAATAAGAACATTTAAAGAAATTTAAATAAATATAACCAATAAACTCTGTCGTAAGCATTTTCTTAGTCAAGAATTAGTAGATATCTATTGGTAAAACCGGGGTTATTTTTTACAATTTTCAATTAGAAAATTTGTTTTTAGGGCGTTATAAAATATGCTCCTTTTTTAATAAAACCTGATTGGTTCTAATTTATCATGTTTCCAATGTCAGTTTGTATTATATCTTATTATTTTGATTTAAATCTTTTCGTAAATATTAATAGGGTAATTGGCCTGTAGTTTATTAGATTTTTAGGATCGCCTTTTTTTATGTATTAAAAAAACTAAATAAAATCCATTGATATCATTGTATTTTTGCATCTCAGGTGCACTATTAAAAATTTTCTTTATATTTGTGCTTATTATAACACTAATTTTTTTATATAAATTTGGGGGTTAATCCATCTGGCCCCGGAAATTCCAGAATTTTTTTTAATATTTCATTTTTATCAACATCTTTTTCTAGTTTCGTTGACTCTAGGTTTGTGATTTTTTTACAAGTTTTGGGCTAAAAATGATCGGCTATCATTAAAATTTTCCCCATTGTGAAAAAATATGTTTAGAAATTATGGAAAATGGCTTTGATTTTAACTTTTTCTGATTTTATTTCCCATTCTCATCCAATAGTTGATCAAAACCTTTTTTCTTTTCTCTTGATTTGAGAATAAAAAAGAAATGTTTATTTGATATCCCATTTTTCTATGACCATTTAGAGCGGGACTTTATAATTATTCTGTAAAATTGTCTCTTTTTAATATTTAATATTTCATTTTCATCGGATTTTATCTCAGTATTAAATAATTACAGTACTCTCGTCAAGTTTTTTTTTCTTTATTAATCCGTATTAAATTTTATTTGTTTTCTTGAATGATCCAATAATGTTATTTTTGGATTTAATTTTGCCAGCCTTTATGTAAATCTGTTAGCACTCATTTTTCATTTTTTTCCATTGACCCAGACATTCACATTCTCGTTTTAGGTTTACGGTGATTTCATTGGTTGTTTAAAAATACTCTAAAAGATTTAATTTTATTTTCCGGATATTTGTGTAATTTTAATTTTTATTCGTCCAGTTAAATATTTTGAAAGTGATAGATTTATGGTTTGAGAATTCTTTATATCCAATTTATGTAATTAAACATCTATTGATGGTGTTCTTATCCAGTAAATGTTATCGATTCTCTATTTTTGTCTACCAGAATATTCCTTCCAAATTTAGATAGTCTCTCCATTTTTAACTAGCTTATTAAATTTTTTAGATTGAAATTATCCGTCAATTTTTTTGTGTTTTCCCATTCGTAGTTTTTAGTATTTTTGGTGGAGGGGGGGGGTATCTTTCTTGCGATCCGTTTCCTAATACGTTCATATTCCCCACATTAATGATATCTTCGTCTTTCTTATAACTGGACACAAGCTTTTAATTAACGAATTCCAGAAATATTCTTCTATTTTTTCTTACATTGGGTAAATATATGTTAACTATTTTCATTTTTTTCTTATTTGGGGATTCAATCATTTTTATGTTGATCTTTCCTGTAAAAAATGTCGAATTATTTATTATTTTGTAGTATTAGTTGTTAGTAATTGTGGCAGTATATTTTGACAATGATGCTTTTTCTTTCCAATAATCGGATCAGAAATATTTATCAGCATAAATAATATTAATTTACTGTAAACAGATTATTTCAGATTTTGTTATTTATTTTAAAAATGCGAATTGTTTCCCTTTTTTTTTACTGTCATAAATTCTTTTGAAGTTAAATTTCGTAATCTTTGTATCTTTTTTTATGTTCATGATTAAGATTTTTCAGTAGAAGGATTGAAAGTCGGGTAAAACCCTTTTATCGATTGTTATATCCGCGCCATTTTTTTCATCAGATTTTTTCCTCTTCTTGAAATTTGCATTTGATACCCGTTTAAAATCAATTTTGTGTTTTGAGATTCTTTTATCGCATTTATATCTTTTTCGTTACTTTCTTTGTTTTATTAATTTTTTCCAACATTCTCATCTCTAGTTACACTATTTTCGACGAATATTTCAGGATTTTCAAAAAAATTTTGACCTTCAGAATAATTTATGTTAGTTCTAGTTATTTTTTTTAGTTTTTATTTAAGGTATTTAAGCCTTTATTTTTGTTTAATTTGAATATTTTTTCTACTCCTCCCAGATTTTTCAAAATACTACTGACTTTTTATAATTTAGTAATCTGTTTTTGAGTCGAGTCAAGATAGAATTCCAGAATAGATTTTGTGACTTTTGTAATATTTTCGGCAATAAAATTTTTATAAATTTTATTTATTTGTTTTTGGTAAAGTATTATAATTTATTTCTATTTTTCTAACTGAGATTTTTTTTGTATTTAGGTCTGATTTATTGGAAGAATTTAAATTATCAGCGATAAACTCTTCGAAGTCCAATGAATCAGTTATTTTATCGACTGAAGCATTTTTATTGTTATTTTTTTCTTCCATTTTTTGGTTGTATGATTGAATATATATAAATGTTTTTTTTAATTTGTTTATTTTTGTCATTTTTTTCCTTTTTTATCCCTTTTTTTTTTTAGTGTATCAATTGATATTTTCAGTGATTTTCCTTTTTGAAATAAGTGATATAGAGAGAGTTCCTATCCTTTCCTATTAATAATAATAATAATAATAATAATAATTTTACGTCAAGTATATTTATTGAATTGAGAATTTTTCGAGAATTTTCAGTTTCCAACAATACTTTTATACTTTTAGAGACAAAGTCATTAGCTTTTTTGTGTATATGTGCTGTTATGTCGAAAAATTCCCCAATTTTAGATAGTTATTCGCATGATTTGATATAAACATCCCATATGCTCAATCCATTATAGGAGGGATCTGTTATATATTTATATTCCTCAGAGTATTCCCTAGTTTCTAAGAATTTGATTTTTTCTTTCTCAAATATTATTATAATATTTTTTGCTTTTATTTTATCTCCTTTATTTTTAAATTTGAGGAATATAACTTTATTTCGTGTATCAATCTCAAAATACGTTTTTATATCTCCTAGTTTGATCAAGATTTTTATAATTAAATCAACAATATTTGTCTCAAACTTTAAAAATGTATATCCTAGTTTGAAAGCTGTTCCTCCAAGACTTATTGTTTTTTTTGGGAGAGGGTATATTCACGTTGCCATCTTATTTATTGAGACTGACTCATAGTTTTTGAAATTATCTTTAATTTTATCTGGTGGTTTTTTTTCGGACCTGATATAGTAGCCTAACTAGTTTTACGGTCCTTTTGGATACAATTAGATATAGTTTTCATAGTGAATATTGACTTTAATTTTGCCTTATAGTACCTTTTGTTTATTATTTTTGCTTTGATTCTACCGAAGATCTGATTGGTCTTATTTTTTTCTTCAAAAAGCAAGAGAGAGAGAAAACCGACATTATATTTATAGAATTATTATATAAAGAGAATAGGAATTTGAATTTTACAATTTGGAATTTATACACGTTTCTAAATATATATTTCTTTTCTTTCAAGAATTTAATTTTGAAAAGGTGAATCGGTATAGTTTTATATCGAATGAAGCCCTATCCCTCGAATTTTATCTTTAGCAGTAAAACGGAGTATATATAATAAGTAAAATATTGATTTTTCATAATATTTTAGGATGTAAAATGCTTTCAAAGGAAGCATTTTTAAACAAATTTAACATTATTTAATTAAATAATATACTTAATCAGCATACAGATGGAATTTTTGTGAGAATTTTAAGACATTAAATCGAAAGTTTAATAAAATTTAAAATATTTTTTATTGATATAGATTTTTCGGATAATAGTCCAAGATTAAAAAAAATTTCAAAACAATTTATTTTTTTATTTTTTTTCTAAATCGAAAAAAAAATATATGAATAAGAGGAAAAGTGTTTTATCCTATAATTTTTTTTCAAATTTATTATTCTATTAATTGGAAGAAATTTAACTTTTTTGATAGAAAGTCATAAACTGTGCAACATCAATCAGTTTTTTTTTATGTAAATTGGAGGATCCACAGATAAACAGGAAGGTTTTGAGTTAAATTTGGTGTTTAACATTATGTAATCTATTTCAATTATCAGAAAAAATGGAATATCAATTTACAATGTGCTATCTTAAACAACTTGCGAATTTTTTTTTGAATTGATTTGAAATAAAATATTTTGATAAATTATAGCCTGTCTGTACAAAATAATTAACTCTAGCTAAGATAAAAAGAGGGAAAAAATCAAATTGCCCTCTAAAATATAAGTTTATAGTTCTTTTTAAACAACTAAGACGTTATCCGGGATTTGGAAAATTAGGGATATTCTTTAATATCTCTGTAAAATAAGTGTTTAATATTTTTAGCAAAACATTAAAATAATAGGAGGCTGTCTAATTAAAAATCTTTTGTGTCTTATAAATAAAGGATCCCAATTATTTCTGACATGATTTTATTCAAGGACAGAAATGTGACTTTATTAGTAGATTAGAAACTTTTTTTATAAACATACCATACGGTTTATTTAATAATAACAAGATAATACATTTATATAAGCATCATAGATACTGTTTCAAGAGAAGAATTTTAGTAATAATTGAGATAAGGTTTACAATTATTAGCCAGATTTTCAATGGCACTTACATGAAATTTCTATGTGCTGCTGAATGAAAAATAAATACAGAGTTTTTTTTATAAGAAAGATTCCTCCAGATTAAGTAAACAGAGATAATGATAAAATTTATTTTTAGAAAATAATTTCTGATATCTAATAAATTTACAGCAATTAAGCAAAAAGTAGAGATAATAATTGAATTTTTTAAGGTTTATTCGATCTCAGAAATATCTAGTACTCAAAAGAGTTTATGTGAGACGAAGTTACAAAAAAAAAATATTATAAAACCTTGCCTCAAGCCTAAAATCAAATTTATTTTAGATATATAATAGTAGTTGAAAACATATGCAGAAGGCTAATTGGTGATTTTCATTCTATCTAATAAAATTAACAGAAAATTCAAATTTTTTTGAGATATGTAAACGTATTTGTTGAATTGAAGAATCACAATATGCCTATACCCTCTTTAAATATCGATTATGTGAAAAAAAAGATTGTGTATGAGTAAAAGTTACAAATTTTTCTTAAAAATTCGAAGAAAAAAAAGTTAGATTAGAAATTACATACTAAATAAGAATTATTTAGAGGAATAAAAAAATCAGCATGCGTGGCTGATGAATAATATTGATAACAATAAAATAATGCTATTTGATAATTAAATTATTTTCTGAGCCGAAAATCAAATATCGAGACAATATTTAACTATAACTTTTAAAAAAATTTATAAGTAACCTCTAAAATTTTAGTTTGTTTTTAATTTCAATAAAATTAAAAAAAAAACGAATATGAATATGAATTAACCACATTTTATTTTAGCGATAAAAATAGATTTTATTAAATGAACATTTAAAACGGGATTTCAATAGTTTTATTGATCAATTAAGGTTTAGAAGAGGGATTGTTAAAAGAGAGTCTTTTAAAAATAAATGTTATTCTCTCTCTTTCTATTTTCTTAATTTAAAATCGAATTTATACTCACTTTCATAGTTTTCATTAGCTTGAAATTTTTATATTTCAAATTAAAATTAGCATTATTTTAAAAAATTTGGAATTTGGAGGAAGCTATGTCAATAAGCCAATATATTATGATTAATTTATGACTAGTAAATGAGCATATAAAAAATTATTTAAAATGATATATATACACCAATATTTATAAAATTAAGCAATTAGCTGAGTTTTAACCAGAAAAAATTATGTTCAACAATAAAAAAGTTTTTATTTGTTTCATTTGGGCATAATTTATTGAATTTTATAATATAGAGTATAGCATAAAAAAATAAATATTCAGGTTCCCTTTTAATAAATTGATACATCAGGCTAGTATTGAAATAGCAGAAGAATTCTTTTTCTTTTTCTTTTTGAGAATTTCTGATAACACATATACTTTAATCGAGATTTTTCTAAATCTTTAGTTATAAGGGTTTTTTTAAGAAGGATGAAAATTGATTTTAATATCTTCCTTAACACCCTAAATAACAAAAATATGGAATTTTCCTTGAAATGGTGATTTTAAAAAGAAGAAAAATAAAACACTATCTGTAAACAATTTTTCGTTTCAAAAATCAAAAATATCTGTTATGTACTCCTATTAAAAGAGTGGATGAATAAAACATATGAATAGATAAGGTAATAAATTTTTTAATATTAGCAGAAAACACATTATATTGCCGATAGAAGCAAATTATAAATTTTTTGATAATTAAAATAAAAAATGAAGGAGTAAATGAACTGTAGGATATCAAAAATTATTTGGCATCCAAGATTATTATAAATAAAAATAAAAATATACATATAGTGTTTTGAAACTTTAAAAAGCCAAAAAAAGTTCAAAAATAACATCGCAATTGATAAATGATTAATTAAAAAGATATAAAAATACAGATATCCTAGGATAGCATATATTTTTAATTATAATTTTGGCTCAGGTAAGTTAAAAATTGTATTTTTACTATATTTTCACTTTTTAATTACAAATTTTAGGTTATATAAAGATTTTTATTGCATTAAAACATCTTTTAAGTCTTATAAAATTTCTAAAAATATTCACATCTATTAAAAATATCAGCTTAATTTATATAATCATCCTTGTAATATTTTTTGATGAAAGTGATGAAAATGAAATGTTTATTATGGAAGTAGTTTCAATTTTTTAATCGACTCATCTGAAACATAATTACGATTATTAGATAGACTCCATAAAGAATAGAATCTAAAGCGTGTTCATTGGATTTATTTTTTTAATCGTGGATTCATTCCCATCAATAAAAGGTGAGATAAAAAAACTATACCATTTTTGCACCAGGGCGCACTGTTGGGCCCATATTTGTAAAATTTTAGAGAAAAAATTTAAATATTTTAATTCAGAAAATAAAGAGGAAATTTATCGATAATAAATTTCTTGTAGCTTCCTAATAGCTTAATTTATTTCAGGTTAGAATTGTAATTTTCTTTTTATAAAATCTTGAATATCAGTGGAGATATAATATATATGATTACTTTGGTTAAAAACACGTTAAAATAACAATACTTGTTATTTATATTTTAATTTTTTCAGCCCAAATACCGAAGATTTTCTTGAGAGATACAATTTAACTATTAAAAAAAAATCTTACTTATACTGGAAGAAAAAGATTAAATGTATTTACAGACTTGCGTAAAAATATTATAGACGATAAGATTTTAGAAAAAAACCAGAATTCGATAAGCCGAAGAATCATAAAATAAATTTTATCAATTATGGAACAATAATTAATTTTTATAAGATTTCAAACAATGAAGATACTCAAGATTTTATATTTTCTTATTCAACACTAACTAATTAAAGAATAAAATTAATAAAAAAAAACATTTTAAAGGTGGTCATCTCAGAATTTTGGGATAAAAAAAAAACTCAAAAATATGTTTTACTAAAAATATGAATAAGTTTAGTAACAGGAAATACAGTTCTTGCAGTTATTATGTATTTTTTAAATATAGAAATTCCAACACATGTACCATTTTTCAAAAACTAATAAAGGCTATGCAGTTATAAATCTTAATTTTTTTATCTAAAAAGAGAGCAAGAGAGCAAGAGAGCGACCAAAAAAATCAAAAAAAAACTCTTTAAAAAAATAATAATATAAAATAAAATTGACGCTTTTCTTTAAAAATATGTTGTAGTGGAGATTAGTTAAGAGATTAAACAAAGAAAGTATCTCATTAAAGAAACATCTTTATAATTAAAGAGTTGATTAATATAGTTTTATTACAAAGGGCTTTAATGCTGTTGTGAGTTTTTATATAAAATCCTATTTTCTCTTTATGAATTTCGATTATTCGCCAAATTTATTATTATATCGCACATGTATGTTTTTTCCTCTTTCTATTCAAAATTTTATTAACCATTTTATTCTTTTACTTTATCCTATCGCTACAAGAAAAATAGTACTTTTTATTATTATCATTAGGAAAGAAGAAATTAGCTATATAAAAAGCACAATTTCCATCCAAAATGGACATGTATGGAGTTTTTATAGATATAAATAAACATTGTTATAAATCAGTCTAATAGATTTTTTTTTAAATATCATAAGTAAAGGGAAAGTTTTAAATTGAACCAAAGAAAAAAAAACCCTAAAACCAAATGTCAAAGTTCTAGGCGGAGTATTGGGAATAATCGAAAAATATATTTCATAATTTACTTAAAAATAAATCTATATTTTTTACGTATTGCATTTAAGAATAATTTTAAATATTATCTGAATTGGAAGTTCAAAACAACTTTTTAATATACCTCCAATTAAACTGAAAATTTGTTTGATATTTGATATATAAAAAAATAAAAAACATAAAATATAATAAATTCTTATATTTTTACGAATAGTCCGTTAATAGCACCTAAATTTCGAATTCCACAATTCCTGAAACCTCAATAAATTTTAGGTCGAAATAATTTGATTCCAACTGAAATTAAAATTTCCTTTCCTCAAATAGAAAAGAATTCGGATAAAGTTTAATTTTTTCCGAAATTAATTAAAGTGAGGAATGTAGAAAACATAAGTAACATAATATTTAGTATCTTTCGAGTATTATTTTTTTCTTCTACGAATTAGGTATATACAGCTTGTGATAAATATTTATATTAAAGTTAACAATATCAAAATAAAAATTAATAAGTTTCGAAAATTTAAATTTTAGCCACAGTTTTTAAAATTTGTATCAAGTTATTATTTTTGCCTAGTTTTCTTAGGATATGCTCTTAATTTTTAATACAATAAGATATGAGAAGGAAGAAGGGGGGGGTAGTAAAGAGAAAGAAAATGAAATAAGTGTGAAATGATGTAAATGAAATAATACTTGAATAGAAATTGAGATTTATAATTCTTTTAACTTTTTTCTCATCAGTTAGATAAAAAAATATTCATCACAATATTTAATCCTAATTGGAATTTTTTTTCTTTGTAATAATACGATATTTTTTTAGATGATTTGTACAATATAATCAAATATGTTTTATTATGCTCAATAAAACAAGAACAAATAATTTTTAATGTTATAAATATTTTATCTGGAGAAAATTGTTTTAATTGCTTGATTTCGTACCTAATGATGTATTTTGTATCTTTTTACTTAATTTTATATCAATTTTCATAATTTATTAAAAATTTATATATTTTAGATTATTATTGGAAGAATAAATATTAAAAAATTAAATTTTGATATATTTTATTGACATTTTATAGGCCAAATCATGAAATAGGTTTACTAAAATGTGAAAAAGTTTTGGTACTGTAATAACTTTAAGATAATAATAAGATGATATATATTTACTAATAGAAAATTTAGTTATTATTTTAATAACCTAATAACTTTTTTTTTGTAGTTCCGAAAAAATACATAAGACAATAAATCTTGATAAATAATTTTGATTGTTGTAAATAATACAAGAAAAATTTACGGAAAAAATTTTTAATATAAAACGTTAAATTGTCATCTAGAAAAATTTATTTACAGTTTTAGGCATAGTATAAATAAAAAAAGTAAAATCAGCTTTTATAAAAAATATTTTTGGAAGTTCTTATAAGAAAATAATGTAAATTAAATAATTAAAATTTTATTTAATGGATTTATCAAATCAAAATCGATTATTTAAAAAAACTTCAAGAAAGAATGTTTATTAAAACATAAAGATTAATTTGAAAAGAAGTCAATGAAAAAAGAAGTCTTTTCCATTAAAAATTAATTAAGATCATGTTCATTTGAAAAGATATCAAGTATAAACATAACAATTAAAAAAATAACACTGATTTGAAAAGGCATTGATTTGAAAAGGGATTATAAATTTGTAGCAAAATGTGAAAAAATATTATATTATACTAGTTAGATTGAATCATATCAAAAAAAAATAAATATAATGTAAGAAAAAAGTTGAATATCATTAAGAAAAAAATAATATAAAAAAAAATAACATTATAAAAAATCTGTTTCTGAACTCCAAAGCAGAAAAAAAAACATACTTCTGATTTAAATAAAATTCAAAAAAAATTTATTACAGTTCGTCTGCTAAATTTTTACAACTTTTAAATAAAGTTTTTTAAATCTGAAAATACTTTAAATAAATTAATTATTTGATGTTTTCATTACTTTCATTTCTCTTATTTTACAAAACTCTTAACAATATTTCTTAGTAATAATAATAATAAAAAAATGACCCAAAATAAAAAAAACGATTTAAGAAAAAAACCAAAGAAACAAAAAATTGTACAATAAGTCTCAAAAAACTTGAATTTTTAATTAAAAAAGTGAATTACTATGACTAAAGAAAATTCTACCAAGTTTGCAGAATCTGCTGGGGGTCTTCAGTTAAAAGTTGAAGCTTCAAAAGAAAGCATAAATTTGCGGAAAAAGTCTTCTCCAGACCAAAAAAACCTTTAACATATATACTTCATCACTTCTTATTAATATAAAATATTTACATAAGTAATATATAGGTGATGTTTGATATTTCTTTTTTAAAATCATTCATCTTCAAAAGAAAAATTTATAAGGTATATGGAAAACTAATATTTATTATCAATAAATTTTTCTAGAACTATACGGATTTAAGAAATCTATATAAAGTAATATCAAATTAAATTAACTAAAAATTTAAATTATTTTTTGAACCTACTGAAGCTTATCATTTGAGTTTTTTGCATAAATTTCATAAATCACATAATTTCACTAAACAGTAAAAATAAAATGAAATATAAAGAGGAAATCAGTATTAGATTATTTGCTTTAGTAATGATGAATGGTTCTAGAGCAAAAGAAAGATTTTTAAATAAAAATTTAATCTTTCCTTTTATAATTTATTAGGTTTTAATAATGTTATAATCAATATATTTAATATCAATTTTTCTTTAAATTTTTTTTATAATTAATGTTGATTTCAATATTTTAAAAGCTGCAAATGGATCAATAAAAAGTGAAATTTCAACATTAGATAATAATAAATTATATATTTAGACTAGATAAAATAATAAAACCCCTAAATATTGGTAAAAGTTGAAAAAAATTATATATTTGTTTCTATTGAGATTAGTGTTTGTGAAAAATATTTATCTTGTATAATTCTATAGAGTTTAAATAAAAATGAGAAATTAATTAAAAGTAGATAAAAATATGTTTAAATAAAATAATAGCATATTTTTCTGTCTTTAAAACAAATTTTAAATAGTAAATTCATAAGTAAATTTCATTTGTGTGAAAATTTTCGGATAATATGTATGTAGAGGAGTTATTGCTCAAGGATATCATTTCTATTTAGAATTTTATATTCAAAGAAATTCCTCTTTACATCTCTGCTTGAAATAGATTATGGAAAGTTTGATGTCTAGATTACCTTTTTTTTCTACAGTTGGTTTTTTGATTAACAAAATTTATGTGTTTTTTTCTTCTATTTAACATATTTTTTTTTGATAATATTTTTTTTTTTGATTAATTTTAAATAAACTAAAAATAGAAATGATAATTTTAACATTACTGTTAAAACTCTGTGAAAACGAGTATTATTTTAGTAAAATTTTGGAAATACTACGAGTACTATCCTAATAATTGACGCATAAAATTATTCTGTTTAATTCTCGTTGCCCTCATTTTGAGCTCAAAAATTCTTAGGGTTCTTATTTTTTTAGTTTTAAGCTTTCATAATTTATAATATTAACTTTAATAAAATTTATTTTTTAATTAATTTCCTCATTAATTTTAAGATAAACATAATAATTTCAACATATTATTTTTATTGTTTTATTCAAAGAGAATTATAAATTTATATCAAAATTACTCCATATTAAAGGATTGGCTCTTTTTATCTCCCCTAAATACTCTTTAATCTTTCAAAATTCTATTTTCTTTCAAAAACTCTTTATAAATTATTAAATTTGATTTTTTGGGACTGATTTTATTTGATTTGTTATTATTTTTAGTTTTAAGACCTTTTGTGGAGTACTAATTAACTATCATTTCCTTATTGAGATGTTTTATTCTAATTTTTGACCACTATTATTTTAAATAAATTCTTCGATATATCTAAAAATTTTTATCATATATTGAGTTCTTTAGCCTAACAGGTATTTTAGTTTATTATATCAAATATATTTTTCTTATGTTTTATTCCTATACTTAATAGAGGTGCGTTTGTTTTTTACATATATTTTTCTGATAGAATTAATAAAATCAAGAAGAAAAAAAGAAAAAAAGAAAAAAAAGACGATTATGATCATTAATCTATTGCATTTTAAATATATGGATGTTTAAATGAAATATGTAAAAATTACCAACTCAAAACTTTTGATTCTACAACTTTTAAAATTTAATGCTGGATTTAGTATCTCAATATAAAAAAAACTTCCCAATCGTCAAAAATTGTTTACTAACTGAGATAGTAGGCTATATTAACTTCTTTAAGGTAATTTTAAAAATGAAAATATGCATTAAAATAATATGGGTTTTTTTAAAAAATCAGATTTTATTTGAAATGAAGTTTCATAAATAAACATAAAGGGTTTTATGTCTTCAGTAGGAAATTTTTAAGAAAGGGTGTTTGTTTTGTATAAAATCTTTTATGATGGAAATTTCATGATTTTTTAAAAAAAGGGATATTAATTATGTGGATCTTTGATTTATTAATTTACTTCTTTAGAAATTAACTGTATAAATAATCCTTCACATGAGATTTTTATACTTTATATATTTTTAGATTTTTGTGAAAATAGAATAAAATTCTAACTTTATTTCAATTTTTTTCCTAAAATTATATATTTTTAATCAATAAATGATCTAAAATTATATATTTTTTTGCAAAAAAATGAAGCAGTTAATTAACAAGTATTTAGATTAAAAATTAAAAAAAAAATCAAGCTTTAAAATTTTTAATTCTCGCCTTTTATAATATTAGAAGTCAACAGAATTATTAATCTTATTTTCATAGTAATTTTAGATCAAAAAGAAATAATGAAAACATATATATTTAAATCGTAAAAACCGTTATATTATAGAATATAAAAATAATTTAAATTGTTTTGACTAGTTAAAATTTTCTAAAAAATAGAGCTTAATCTGAATATTATTTAGTTCAAATAGGAAAAAATAAAAGAAAAAAATGTCAAAAAATATAAAAAAAACCAAAATTATAAAATGAAAATAAATAATCTCAATAAATTTTTTTTTACTTTTAACAATATAATTGTCATTTTTTATCATATAAAAATAATATTCGTCATATTTATTCTTAACAAAAAGAAAATTGATATCATTATTAAAATATTTTATAAATTATAGACCAATTTAGAAAATAATAGATTTTATCATTTTTAATTATAAATTAAAATATCAATATAACCAATTAATATGATAAAAAGAAGACCATAAACTAAAATGGAATAGAAATCGAAATCGATCAAAAGAAATTAAATAATATGAATTTGGCAGGTTATTAATGAAGAGGAAATTTTATATAACACCCTGTTTCAGCGAAAAATCCAAAACTTGTTTTTTATCTAATAAAAGCGAAAACTTATGATATTAAAGATATTCTGAACTAAACGCTATTCAAATTCCTAATTGAGATATTAGAAAAATGAAAGTGCCTTTTTATCTATTTCAATAGAAATAAACAAATGTTATTTTAAAAATTCACTAGATAAATTTAATCAATGAATTAGCCAGCGATAGTGATATGAAACAAAATTCATTCTTTATTAAGAATCCCCCATTTGATCAAAAAAATATTTTTAAAATCCAAAATTTAATTTAAGCTTCATGATAAGCAAAAAATATCAAAATAAGTATAAATTGATAAATTTTAAATCAATCAGCTAAAGAAAGATTTTAAACTAGATAAAAAAAAATAAAACCCCATATTTAATATATAACTTACTTTAGTTTTAACAGTCTATAAAATGTATAATCTATCATTTAACTGCATATTAGTAAATATTATAACTTCTTTTTAGTACATTTTTGAAATAATTATCTGAAATTCATGTTTATTTTCAAATTAGAATAATAAATTATGTATAATATGATATAAAATAACCTTGAAAAACATTTAATTTTAGTAAAAGTTGAAATTTTTTGGTTTTTTTTAATGCAATCCATCCTCAAACTTAAAATCAAAATTTAAAAATAATCAGAGTACAATTACACCTAAAAGATGGATGGATGGATGAAATATTTTTTTTTATAAATTTTAATAAGATAATACTCTTAGTTTTAACAAAAAAAAAATCATTGCATATTTTTACTATCTAAAAAAAATTTTATCAATGTGTACCAAAATCGTTTTTTTTTACTTAATTTGATAAAACGATTGATTTATGATTTTAAAAACACAGTTTGATTGATTAGTACATATTTTTCTAAAGCCAATCAAATTGATTTGATTTCGAAGTTTGTTGTAAAAATAAAGCAGAAATCAAAAAATTTCACTTAATCATTGAAAACCTTTTTAAACCTTTTTTTAAATAATCTTATTATATTCAAGTATAAGGCGGATTAAAAATTATAAAATAATAATTTATATAAAACACTTTTTTTTGTGAGGTAAGTTATAAATTTTTTATTTTTTATTTTGATTTGATTTATGCTCTATTTGAGCTGATTTAAATCATTACATTTTCAGTTTTATGATCTTGTTGGCTATTCTATTCTTTCCGTTTTATTATTTTTTTTTGTTCAATAAGTCGATTTTAAAATATCATTATAATTTTTATTCAATAAAAATATATTTGTAAGTTTTATTTTATGAAGATGATAGTTTATAAGAGTTATAAAGCAATAAAAAAACTCAAAATTCATTGACGATAAATCTTATATTGCAAATATAATATGGAATTATATTATATTATTTTTATATTAAATAATTTTATCCATTTATAATATTGTTATAGTTTTTTTAATTTTTTAATTTTTAGTTTTGTCTTTAAGATTACGTGATTAATAATATTTTTCTAAATTTTTCTCTTTTTGAGATTAATAATAATTTAAGGATCAGGTTTAATGGGATAATTTTAATGATAAAAGGTAAAAGGATATACTAGTTAAAAATATAAAAGATAGGGAAAGAGACAAGTTGAAAAGCTTAGCCATTCCAAAATGTCTAAGCTTCCTTATTTATACCATTTTCTATTCTCTAAAAGTCAATTATGCTTATGGGAAGATTTCTTCATTGGATGAAACATTCAA
>LSSL01005100.1:0-14895 GCA_001953115.1 Smittium mucronatum
TTATAATATATATATCTCCAGTAATATGATAATTAAATTTCGAGAATGTGAAAATATCCTATCCAAAGGGCAATGATATTTTTTTTATAAAGATATACATATACTTTCAAATCATTTCTTTTCATATCAAGTAACTGAATACAGGCATATCTTGTACTTTTTAAAAATAAATTTTTAGGTTTATATATGTTAAATTAGAATGTCTAATGAATGGGATTCGATTTTTTTTTTATGTATTTACCTTACGAAATAGAAATTTTATATTCACTTAAATCAACATTTTGCTTAAAAAGGATTAATACAGAATATAACACTCAAATAGAAATTCACCTTAAGCTCTAGTATTATTTTAGACACGCATCAAATTTTAAATGTAAACGAAACTGGTTAAAATTGTCGGTCACCCTCATAAATTTTCAATACTTAATTCGGAAATTTTTATGTTTTAGTCATAAAGATAAAATTTTCTTAAAATAACTTTTTTAATTTATTTATGTATATTTTTTGGAATCAAGGTTTAATTTATTTTTTTATGTTATAAATAGGAAGTATTGAATGTCTATAACATTCTTATTTTTTAACTTTGGGCTGTTTATTTTGAATAAAAAAAATATTCATAAAATTTATTATTCATAAATCAACGAAGCATTTTTCTAAATCCGTTTTGGACTTCCTCTTTTTTTTGTCAATAATAGAACAGTAAAATTTATCAAATCGAGAATATCCATAGATTTCAGATAGTTTTTACGTGATGGTATTTTTTACTTTTTTCATAATTGAAGCAAGTGCAAATGAAGTATTTTCAGTTGTGATTATCCAAAGCTGATATTACCTTATATTTTCACAATAATTCTTTTTTCTCTCTCCAATATTCAAGATTAAAATACTTATTTATGAGAATATTTTGAAAATGATTTGAACTAAGAGTTTCTTCCGAGACTAAGTATCTATTGCAATAAATATCACTGTAAATTATATTGAAAGACATTTTTGTATTAACGTATGTCATTTCGGATTTATTTTATTCAGGAAAGGTGGAATTTGGATTCATTTCGGAATACATATCCTTGTTTTATAGAAATACATTTATTAATGGAAGTTATTAAATCTGATTTTCTCCAATTCAAATGCTTTTTCTTCAGGGTGAGATTGAATCTCACCATTCAATTATTTTTGTCAGATCCATACATATTCTATCCCTCATACCAATTTAGATTGCTACTTATGTGGTTTTTGCAAAAATTGCTCGCAAAAAAGTCAAAGTCTCTGAAGATCGACCATTATTTGGTGAAAATTTCAAACAATACGCCGAATAATTTTTCAGGAATTGAGAGCTGCAAAAACTTTGCATCATCTAAAATTTCTTTAGCAAATTCCCTAGGTACAAATCTCAAATTATTCTCGACATTAATGCATTTATGGGCCCAACGATGTAATCATATACATTTAGAATCAAAATTATGTACATCACATGCTATCGAAGAATCTAAATCAGATGTTATGTACGTTGGGTATAACTTCCATATTTTTTGCACACTTCCTTCCTTAATTCTTTTGAACTCCAATATTAGCTCTCACATGATTAATTAAATATCACTGAAACTCCAGGTAGAATGAAGGTTCTATTGATATCAGAAACCCCAGCGACTATTATTGGATATACGATATCAATAGGGTTATAAGCTGCGTCTATATGCAAAATATCAGATTTTCTTGCATAATTTATCAAAATTTTGGATTTCAGTAAAATTCTAATGTTATCCGAAAAAATAGTTAATCAAAAATTATTATGAGATAGATATATAAATTAAAATCCCAATAATAATATATCATAAAATCTTATCAGGAACGATAGATTAACTTCATATATACGCTTATTTATTTCTTACTGTATCATGATATTTTTTTTTATAAAACTTGAGATAGCTCTGGAGTAGTAATCCTAGATTTTTTTATTTTAAAATTGTATTTGCCCAATATGCTTTGTATATTATTGCTACTAATATCGACTCCCATATTGATTATATTTTTTTTATTCCCCAAAGTCATCTCACCCCGATAGTATAAAGTTAAACAACTTTTTCCCTAATGTCTTGAGTTTCAGGGGAAGACATACATATATTAGAATGAATAAAAGCCTTATAAACCCTAGAAAAATTGTTTTCGTATGAATCAAACCTATTTTGAGCCTCAAATATGAAATTTTTTTTATTTATGCAGCAGACAATTGTTTGAAAACATTTTTTTAGGCTTTTTCTAGCCATAATTCTTATTATCGAAGCATTATCAAATTCTTCGAATGAAGAACTATTGCAAAAAAACTCCCAATTAATTTTTGTATTTTCTGTTAGAGGTTACTGAAATAAATTTCTTTATAAGAAATATAGATATCTTTTTTAAACAGAGAATTTCGTGCATAATTCCAATTTAACATAATAATGCATTTTGAAATTCCAATAAGAATTTTTTTTTCAATAAAATTAATGAAATTTATTAAAGAATAAACAATAAAAAAGAAAAAAAAGAATAAAGAAAAAAGAAAAAAGCAAAACTATTTTTATAAAAATATTCTTCAAATCAGCGTAAATAATTTTATTCAGCCAAAAAATTCATAATTTAATTAATTTTTTTGTATCTAAAAAACTGATTTTGCATCAAAAATAATCAGCTATTATCTAATTTTATATTTGCAAAAAAAAATTTCATCAATTTACTTGATTTTTTATTTTTAAAATTTATTTTGTATTGAATTATTTTTAACCATTCACATAGTGGATATTTGAATACTTTTTTGCCAATAAATAGAAATATTTAAGATTTATTTTTTTTATGTATAATTTTAAGAAATACTCAAATTTTGTTTGCCAATACAAAATTAATCGTGTTAAATGATAGGTAGTAAAAGTAGACGGAATTGTAGCGTGTGATAAGTAATATTGTCTTTTTATTTGTTTGAAACTAAGAGATTTACTATTTATCGGCTTTAATCTTCCAATAGGACTGGCGCTCAGTTAACAGGTTGTTGAAATTCGGTTATTATTAGCTTAATAAAATATGATGTTCTCATCAAAACCATCCAAAAACCAATTAACGACTCAGAAGAATAAAACTAAAATATATTCAGTTGAATTCCCATCTAGATTACTTTTATTTTTAGATGAAAATTTTCGACTTTTTATACATGTTTGGAATTTTGAAAATACTCTTTTAAAGTATGAGCTATCTTTACAACAGTAAAACTTGTCATCCAATTATTTTTTGGTATAAAAACCTGTTATATAGAAGCTCCTCCAATTAGGAGATGTAAAAAAATACATAAATTTATAAATTCGCATTCCCGTCATTTACATGAGGTGACCCACCCCCCTATCTTATTTTTATCCAAATCCTCATCAATATTACCTTATATTTTCCTTAATCCACTCAGACCAGCCCAAACCTTATACCCTGCATCTCTGAACCAGATGCTACGACCCCCCCCCCATCAAAATCTTTCAATCTGTCTCCGTTTACAATGTCTCTATTTCCTTTGTCGTCCGAAATTAAGTAAGATCCTTTAGCATATTTGTGAATAATCTTATAGGGACCTTTCCAGGGTGCCTCTAATTTTCCTACTAACTTTCTTGCTTTCAAAAGCACCTTTTCATCTAATTCAAATCCTTTTACCGATATATCTTTATCATATCTAATCTTATTGATATTTTTTGACCTGATGTTATTTTCAACCCCCGAATGTCTAAATATGGTTAGATCTTTTTTAATAGTCCTGATTCTATCTTGTACAACATCTTGTAGGTTAAACTCTAATCCGTAGATTTTCATGTCGCTGGAGTATTTATTTTCAGACCATTAAGCATCTCTGACGCGTTATACATTGTATAATTGTTTTTCATTGTTATATAAATTATAAAACCTTTCCAAATATGTTCGTCCCAATTTTTTTTTGATTTGCCACTAGCTTTAAAAATTATATCTTTAAGCGTCCGATTAAATCTCTCTACCTGTCCGTTTGCTTTCGTTAGGTAGGAGGTGATGTGTGTGTGTTTTACACCTAACTGTTTATAGAACTCTGTAGCTATTTCTCCAATGAAATTTGTTCCGCAGTCTATAATTAGTTTTTTTGGTACCCCGTGATTAATTACAATGTTTTTATAATAAATTTTATAACAGTGGCCGTTTGAATATTATCTACTGGCTCAGCGAAACACCACTTCGTCATATAGTATACTGCTGTTAGAACATATCTACTTCCATTCACACTTACTGGAGATATTTTCCCCACAGCATCTATTCCTAATATATCGAAGATATGACTACTAATAATAGTATTAAACTCATTGTACTTACCATTATCTACCTTGAATCTCTGGCATACACCATAATTCCGCACCACATTTACCACTATATGTAATAAGCATTTACCAACGTATGCCGATCGAACTCTTTCCCAAGTGTTTTGAATTCCTTCATGGAATTTGGCGTGTATGTCCTTGATTTTTTCCAATAAATTCCCCCTATTTAATAATTCTTTGAGAATATTATTTGCCTCTCTTTTGTAGATTTTATCATTATATATTTCATAACCCATTTATTTTTTCCTCAACTGATTTCTTTTGTAGAGTTATTTGTATATTCAAAACTCTCTAAGTATTTCTTTATATCATTATATAGTTTTAAGTTTATGTTATTCATTTTTTAATCATAATTATTTATCCATTCTATATAAACGTATCTCATTCGTAGCTATCTTCGTCATTATCTGTAATGTTTTGAGTATGGCGAGAAAGAAAGTCTGAGAGGTTGAATTTTCCTTTTAATGGAACCATTTTAAAATATTATTGACTTAAAAACGTGTTCCACCTTGTCAATCTTCTCAAAGTCTCCTTTTCGCTAAACAGCTTTACCAATGATATATGATCAGTTTTTATAACAAAATTTTTGCCCCATATGCAATTTTTATATTTTTTAATACTCCAAAAAATTCTTAGACCCTCTATATGTGTAATTGAATACCTTTTTTCGGCGCTAGTGTGATTTCTACTTGAATAAGCTACCAGTCTCTCGCCATCGTTAAATTCCTGTGAAGTTATTTCACCTAAGCCCTTCATTGATACATCTATTGTCAAAATAAACGGTAGATTACAACCTGAGTTTGCGAGTATATGAGCTCCAATAAATAGATTTTTAAGTCTTTCTACTACCATTGTGCACTCTTCGTTCAAATTACAGCGGTCAGATTTTTTAAAAAATTCGGCTAAAGGGTCATTTATTTTTGCATAGATCTCTACAAATTTTCTTTAATATCCTGTAAATCCAAAGAGAGATTGCAGTTCCTTTCTGTTAGTCGGTTTCTTTATTTTCTTTACCGTCTCTGTTTTATCAGGAGCTGTAGAAATTCACTCCTTTGAAATTATATGCCCCAAATAAGACAATTTATATTTTCCAAATATGAACTTATTGTTTTTTAGTTGCACACATCCTTTCTTTAGTAGTTCGAGAACCATTCTAAAGTCTTTGAAATGCTGCTCCAATGACTTCAAATATAATATTATGTTATGAATAAACACTACAGATTATTTCTATAATTCCGGCACCAGTACCTTTTCCATCATTCTTTGAAAAGTGGCGGGGATATTGCTCAATCCAAAAGGTGTTATATTATAACAGTACATTCCATCGCCTGGTATGCTAAAAGCTGTTTTGCGATTATCTTCTTCTTTCATCCTTATTTGCAAAAATTCATTGATTGCTTCCAATGTGCTATAATTTTTTGATCCTGATAATGTAGTAAAAATATCTTCAATTATAGATAAAGGTTAAAAATTCTTCTTAGTACCAAATTTAGCTTTCTGCAGTCCGAGCGTATTCATAGCGACCCATCTTTCTTCCACACAGTAACTATAGGCGAGCACCAATCGGAGTAGCATGACTCTATAATACGTCTTTCTTCCATAGATTTGAGTTATTTCCTAACCAATGCTTTCATGTTATGTGGTATCCTATATGTTCTGAGCTTTATAAGAACTGCATCTCCTGTAATAATAACGTGCTCTATTATGTCAACTCGTTTGAGATCTTTAATATCTTCGACCAATAGACTTTTATATCATCCACAAGCAGCTTTATTTGTTCATGTGTGTTCTCATAATTCAAATCAATTACACATAAATATTACTTTGCAATCGCATAACACTCAAATTCCTTTGAGGATCCACACTATTAATTTTACTATTTTTTTAGTTGAATTAAATAGAAAATATTATATCATATTCATCTACAGGTAATATTATCTCACATTTTTTTATGTCTATTATGGCTTTATTTTTTTTAAACTAATCAGTTCCTAGTGTTTTTTTTTAAATTTTTCATAACCAGAAAACATGCATGGAATATATATCCTGCAATTTTTATTGGAACCTTGGACACTCTGTCTAATGTTGAATGCTTAGCACCATCTGCAGTTACTATTACCTGATTGTTTATTTAGTCTGTTTCTAGATCCAGCTGATCCAATAGTTCCTCCGATATTACACTGCATGCAGCACCACTATTTATAATTGGCCAATAATAGTTTCCATATATTTCCATTATCACCTTGCAATTGGTTACTGTCTCATTATAATTATCCGAGTTGTTTACACTCTTTATTTATACTCGTTTATATAAATCAAGAAGTTCAGATCTCACTTTAAGCGCTATTTGCAAAAGTTGTGAGACGTTTATATCCGGCTTTTTAAGTGCTAAATTATCCCTGATAGGATAATTTCCTAATTTTTATGCCATATTTATCCAGAAAATTTTCCTTTTTCTTACTGCGGTATTTTTTATTGGATTATTAGCTATAAGAACATCACTTTCATTGTTTTCATCTATCTTTTGTTTATTATCATCCTTATCCTTAATTAAGGAACCCTCGCCTCTTTCCATTTTTTATACTGAATAAACCTTGGGATTTTCAACTGAAATATTTTCCGTTTCTTCCAGCTCTATACAACTAAAATTATTTTGGACTCTGATATTTCCTGAATTCTGTTTTATAATCGGATAATTCCTTACGTTTTCTTCTGTACAACCATAGCTGATATTTCCGTCTTTTTTACACCTATAACAAAAAAGGCTATTTTTGAACTCACTTCTATAACCAACACTAAGCGCTTTATTGTATCCTATAATGGTAGCTTGCTCTATTTTTGAAATAAGATTAATGGATAACTCCTCATACTTTTTTGCAACTTCCTCATACATGTTTTTATTTTCTAGAACATGTCTCTTCACTATGACTTTTTCTGATTTCATCTCCGGGTTTTCATCTAGCGCTTCATTATATTTATGGGTATCTAAAAGTTTGTATATTTCACTTTCTTCCCTAATCACCATAATAGCTTTTTCAAACTCGCTGATTTTATTTCTAAGAATTAATTTCTAGTATTTAGGACTTAGTGGCGCCATAAGACATCTCCATTTAACTGTTTTATGAATAATTTTAGCCTTAGATATCAAAGAATTTAATTCAATTTCAATTTCATACATATCCTCGTATTTATCCAGTTTGAGCTCCTGCAATGCAACCCATGCTTTTATTTCTGATTCCTTGCCAACAACTTTTCCATGAATTCAGATTTAGTCTTATTCCAGTTTTTGAAATGATGCTTCCTATTTTTAAACCACATTATTTCTTTCCTGTCTAGGTAGATTTCTAATATGTCAATTTTATACTCATCGGAACACTTCATTCTTCTAGAATATAGATCGTATCTATTTAACCACTCTTCAGGGTCACTTTCCTTATCGCTTTTAAAGACATGAGGTTCCAATGCTTTAAATCTGGAAACAGAATTAATAATATTTAAATTTCCTGTTGCTTCAGTGGAATCGCTCTTAGTTTTAATTTTTTCGAATTTTCCATTCATTATTTTTTTCTTTTTAACTTTATTGCCGATATATACTTTTCATTCCCCGACAGAGCCCCAACTGATAAGTATAATCGTCTTTTTATTATTTTGAAACTAAGAAAGCTAAGATTTACCCACCTCGCTTGTACAATAGGACTGGAGCTCAGTTAACCGGTTGTTGAAATTCAGTTATTATTAGCTTAATAAAATATGATGTTCTCATCAAAACCATCCAAAAACCAATTAACGACTCAGAAGAATAAAACTAAAATATATTCAGTTGAATTCCCATCTAGATTACTTTTATTTTTAGATGAAAATTTTCGACTTTTTATAGATGTTTGGAATTTTGAAAATACCCTTTTAAAGTATGAGCTATTTTTACAACAGTAAAAATTGTCATCCAATTATTTTTTGATATAAAAACCTGTTATATAGAAGCTCCTCCAATTAGGAGATGTAAAAAAATGTATAAATTTATAAATTCGCATGCCCGTCATTTACATGACACGTGCAAATAGTCATGGCACCAATTAAATTTAAGCTAGAAAAATTTTTATTGGTTTATATCAAGAAGCGATTCTTCATTAAAAAAAAAGTACTAGCGCTTAATAAAAAGTAATTATATTTAATGGCCACATAAATTTTTTTTAAAAAAACTATATTTATTAAAAGAACACCAATTTCCCTAAACTAATACAATATTTATGTTACACTTGGCTTAATTTTGACAAGAAATTAAATAAAAAATCCTAAATATTCATTTGAAATTTCAGGTTATAAAATCATTCTTTGATTTCGTGAAATGTATATCTTGAGAGATCAAGTCTAATAAAAAAAAAAAGAGTTTTTTTAAATAATACAAATGAAATCAGGCATATGCGAAAATTATAATTTTTTAAAATAAAATTCGCAATGTTTAATAATGGGAAGTTAACAGGTTCTTTATCGAGCTATCATCGTTGTAAGCTCGAAAAATGAACTAACTTCCAATCCTTTCAAAGTGAAAATTTCAAAAGATAAATTATTAGTGAAAAAAAAATCTTTTTTTTATCTTATTCTAGTCTCGGGGATAAAGATTTCAAATTTAGAGCTATGAATTTTTTTAGGAGGTATTCGAAATGATTTAAAACAACATATTACTGTATTGTCAAATAATAAGAATTTGAAGATAATAAATTAGATCAGACCTGAATTATTTATTGATAATCACTAAAAAACCTTATCTTTTAATTAAATATGATTTTTATTTATTTATTTGAAAAGCTATAATTTTTTATCAAAAAAACAAGATAAAAGATTGATATAATAGATATGGTAAATTTTGAAGTATATAACTACCATATATAGGTGAAAATAAATTTAAAATGATAAGAGAGAGTGAGACGAGGAAGAGGGAATGAGTAGGTAAGAATGAGTAGGGCTAAGAGATAGGATAGAGTAGGCTAAGGGGAAGAATGGCGAGTATTTAGTATGAAAAAAATGAAAAAATGGGGAGTAATAGTATGTAAGAGTGGATGAGAACGAAGAAGAGGAGTTGTGGTGAGGCGAAGAAGGGTAAATGGAGCTGAATACTTACCTAATTTAGTTTATTTTAACTATTTTACTTAATTATATTTTAAATTTTGTAAAATGAAATGTTTCCAACTGTTATTTATTATTTTTTCTTTGATTTTAAAACTGAGCTGATCCTTAATATTAGAGAAATTATCGTAATGACGCATTATTAAAGATTTGGAAAGAAAATTTAAAAAAATACAAATGTATAAAAATTAATACCCTATAATTTTTTTTAGTTATGCGCCATTCGTTAATTTTTTTTTTTAAATAATCCCTTACTGGATTAATAAATATGTTTTCTCTAAGTAGTTAAATTGAAGTTCAAATAAAGCATTTTATATTTATCAAATAAATCTTTTTTTTATGCATATGATCTTTTCTAAAAAAAACCCTTGATTTAGTTAATAGAACCTTCCATTAACTAATAGAAAAAAATTGGATTTTATTTGGCCATAATTTTAATTAGGATAACAAATTAAACACATTTCTGCCAAATTTAATGAGATTTAAAATATTTGATTCTGCAATTTTTAAATGTTCTCTGATGGCGGATATTGATTTAAATCTTTCTTCTTCATATGTGATAAGCTTTAAGATTCACTGAATTGAAGCAAAACAATTTTCAAACTTTAAAAATTTAACCAATAAATTTTTTTAATTTTATGTGATATCAAGTAACATAAATATTGGGGGTTTAAATGGCACTTAAAGTTTTAAAGTCGACGAAAATGTTAAAATACAATAAAATACAGTCAAAGTTATGATTTTAGCCAGCAGTTGAAAATAATAATAGGCATTAGAAACCAGTATTTATTATCCAAAATATTTTTCTTTGAAAATTGGCTATCAAAAGTGACGTGAATAGAATTTCATCAGATATAATATGAGGTAAAATTTGGGAAAATATTCTGGGACTCAATTTCAATGTATTTATAACGTCTTGACATTATGTTTTCAAAAACACCAAAACTCAATGGAACTTTGAACATGAAATAATCTTCTTTAATCTTAGTCAAAATATAGTAATGATCATAAAAAATACCAAATTTTAATAACACCAAGTGATTCTTTTTTTCTTTTCTACACTAAAAATATATTGGTAATTCTCATATGTTGATTATTTGCTTTTATTGATCTTTTGGAGAAAAATTTAAAAAAATAATAACTGTATTACTTAAATAAATTTGTGGGGAAATATTGACTATAGCTTAATCAAACCTGAAGACTATGTTAAAATTTTTTTATTCGTATCAAAAATATCTATATTTCAGGACTATATCTCTTTTTAAAGATGGATATAACCAAAAAATTTCTCTAATTATTCTCTATACTTTTCCTGAATATTTTAGTATAGAGATATTAAAAAGCTTATCTAATAATAAATAAGGAAAAGCTATTGTTAGAGTTTAAAATTGCTAAAAGCTTTAATTAAATTAATCCAACCTTACTTTATCTAGTTTTTAACCAAGAAAATATGGTTCCGGAAAATTTTGTAGATAATTCACATTTGAATTCTTTATAACTGAATGAAAAAAATTCGAAGGAGAATTATTTTATAAAAACAAAGATTCAAAAATGAACCTGAAAAGTATAGGAGTAAGCTTAATATGAAAATTCAAATGAGAGAGTTACTTGCAATCTTTTAAAGCTTTTTTTACCATTTCCGTCTAACATATTGTCAAAAATAGTACATTTACGTATCTTAGACCTTTTTACGGTAGCAAATATTTTCAAGCTGCTCTATAAATGTTCATTTTGTTCTTTTAAACAAAAAAAAAAGAACCTTTATCAAGCTTTTTTTGCTCTTATTAAGATTTTTGCAGCCATAAAAAAAGCTAAAAACAAAATTGTATTAACTTAAAAACGAAATACATCCATTAGAAAAAAATATACAGAATAAAATTCTAATCTTAATTCTTTTTTACTAATGAAAATTTTCTGCATTATGTAAAATCCATTTTTAGACTTGACCTATAAAATATTTTTAAAGTCCAAATAATGTTAAATGATTAAAATAATTTCTTCCAATAAAAATTAATATAAGTGACAAATTAAAGTATATTCTCTAATTCACTTATCTTCTATCCAATGCTGGATGTTTTAAACAATGATAAATTTCAATTGGTGATATAAAAATTCCAAGTTAATGAAAACAGAGATGAAGAATATCAATGGTTTTTTGGATTTAAGAAAGAGAATTATTCTATGTTTTTTTGCTCTCAGATATTCTTTTATAATATTTTTTTCATCTTGTAGATCCAAATTGGCAAATTAAAATTTTTAATTTTTATTTTAAATGTATTGATAAAATTAATTGATATATCTAAAATGAAATGAGATTAGTTCATATAAAAAAATTCAAACTGGCTATAACTAAAAAGAAACAATTTTTTTTAATCATGTGTATAATAATACTTTAAATTAAAATTAAATATAGTCATAATAACTGATTTCAAGTTCAGAAGAGGCCGTCTTTCTCAAAAGTCCTCTTTTTTTCGTTGTTATAAAAGATTCTTCGTCAATTTCGCGGTTCGAATTTGTTAATCCTCTAAAAATAATTAAATTTTTTCTGCTTTATTTCCTCTTTCCTCTTTCTTTTTTTATCCTCATTTTTTCTGAAGCAACTTTCGTCTCGTACCCTAATATAACCATACATCTTGACATCATCGATTCTTAAATACGGTTTTTATATATGAAGATTCTTAAATGCAACACATTTATCTATGAATACTTCTAAATTTTCCAATGAGCATCTATATGTGTCGCAAATCGATTTAAAAATTCCCTTTAATCTTCCAAAGAAATTTTGGACTATTAAACTCTCACTATAATTTTTTTGGGATTGGGGTCGATTATTTTCTACTATTGATTAGTGTGCCCCTGTTAAACAATTTTGAGTATTAAAAAGTGTCTGAGATTGAGACTGATTTTCAAAATTTGATGTGTATCTTTTTTTTGGTATAGCTAATCTGAATTGATTTTCAAGACCTAAATAACCTTTATTTGCCACGATTGACCACTAATGATGAGTTCAATCTTCGTCTAGAATTCTGTAGTCTGAAGGTAGTTTTTTTAAGAAATTTCTGTGTGTATTTTCCATTTTTCTGCATTCAGAAATATCATGCCTATAACAATCGAACTTTGGACTAATAAACGCGCACCTACCATATGGTACTACTGAAATTTCTCTCTTGACACATTATCTATGGTGCTTGACCGAATAGAATATCTTGTTGTCGTGGAATGAGCCAGATGGCCTGTTTATAAAAAAAACTGTGCAATCTATTATTAAGGCTAAATCCCTATGCTTGGATAAAATTATTGTATGGATAGATGCGACTCCTAATTTATAGAACATAAATAATTTTTAATTTCCAGTCTCTAATGACTTCTGCTGTCGTGTTAACAATATTACACGCCGCTGGTACAGATATATTAAATTATTTCCCGAGTTTTTCAAATTTCAAATAATGTCTTAGGTATGTCATAAGAATAAGAAGTTTATCTTTTGGCGACAACTAGTACTTTCTTCCTCTTTTTATGTAAGCTAGAGTCAAATATTTTTCACAAACAGAATAAAATTCATCGAAATGATCTATTTCAAATCCAGTCAAAAAATATACTTCATTAGGTGTCTTAGAAAATTTATTGTAAATTGCAGGTTCAAATTCTTCCTGATAGCTAAAATATTCTATTGGTAACACAGAGATAACATTTTCATTTAACTCATTTTCCTTTGTGGCCTCTCTATACCCATCAATATTTTTAATGATATTTTGAGACTGAATTTTTCGATATATATAATTTGGAGATTATTATTCTTACTTTCAATAAAATATCAAACCTTTGACGGATATGAAAATATTAAGGTGATATTAAAAGCACTTAATATGATTTTTTAAAAAAATTAGATATGGATGAATTTTTTTTAATCGCAATTTTAAAACACTACTTATCACCAATAATAGTTTAAATTATCGATTGATTTTTTTTAAGCGTTTTGAATTTAAAATTTAAATTGAATTTGTTTTTTTATATATCCAAAAATTAGGCTATGTAAATTTAAATATTTAATGATCGATAATTTTAAAGATATTATATAAACACTAAAAACGCGTTATATTGGAAAAATAAACATTTTAAATTATAACAAACCAAATTATTTTAATCTCTTTTTTAGTCATATGTAATTTATACACGAACTAACCAATTATGGGGAATTCAATGATTAAAAATGAAAATAAAGAATAAATAGGTTTTGATTTTTGATTTGCTACTATTGGTTATGCATGCGTCTTTTTTTTTGTAATTAAACCGTTTGGGAATAATAATAGGATTTTTTTAAGAAAAGCAATACATATTTTGTGAAGCCCTTTTCCATTTTGAAACGAAATTTTCCATTAAAATATAAAAGAGTTAATTAGAATCAATTTGGAAAAATTAATGATCTCAAATCTTTTAAAAAAATTCTTGGGGCTATATTTTATTTACGGAAGCCAATGATAATAATACTTATTTTTATCATTACGGCCAATTGGTCGATTAATATGTCAGTTTATCTCAAATAAGCAATTTTTTTTCCATGAGACTTTATGAATTCTATACGCCCATAAGGAAATAAACTGCCAAAAAAAAACTTTTTATATAGCTATTCGATAATAAAAAGTATTAGAAATTTTTGGATTAGGGGATTTTCAAAAATATAAATGATTGGGAAAAAATAATAGAGGTTTATAAATACACATTTTGTTTTGAAATAAATGTCCTGTTACTTTTTTAAATTTCTATTAAGATTTACCACCCAGTTATTAATTTATTACCGAGTTATTTAAATAATACATTTTTATATATCAAAATAGGAAGGCCTATATCTCTTTTTGCAACCGAAATTTTGACTCGAATAAGTTATGATCTTTAGGCCACAATTAATTCAAGATTACGGCCAAAAATAAATTATCCAATACAGGTAGCTATAAAAAATCTAAACTATACCTATAAAGCATAACCATTCATATTATTAACCAATGTTTTAATAATTTTATAACTTTGTTGGAGGGAAATTAGAATCATGAAAAATTATAAATTATATTGGTTAAATATATGGCTGTGAAGAGGTTTTATCCAATGTAAGTATGATTTTCATTTCGCTTATTAAGCGTTTCCGAATTTGGAACAGGTGCTATAGCTCTCATTTTCTCCAACCAAAGCTATTTATCTATTGAACTATTCACAAATTTTTTACAATGGAGATTCAATTGGAAAACAATTTCAAATAAAATTGATTTTGCGAAATAAACGCAATATTACCAAAAAAGTAAGTACGTCAATTAAATACAAATCTTAAAAAATAACAATGATATAAAGAAATAAGCACCTGCTGTTATTTAAAAATTGATTATCTCTAAATAATCATATTAAAAAGTTACAAAAGTATTATTTTTCA
>LSSL01005102.1:0-10752 GCA_001953115.1 Smittium mucronatum
ATAATAATTATCGTAATTGTTATTCTTTTGAGCTCGCATGGAATTATCTTAATATTAGAGTATATGGAATTATTTATAAATATAAAAATGAAAAATTCCCATATTTGGAAAGCTTTTTAAATACAAAAAATATATTTGAAGGTTTTCTTTATTTTTTTTTGAAACTTGATATGTGGGGTATTCTTAAATAATAATTAAATTTATCTCTAATAGCTTTTAATGGAAAATTTATTTGATAATTATATCTAATAATTTTTTTAATTGTGTTTATCTGTTTCTATTAAAAAAAATAAAACATATTTTTCATTTCTTTAATAGGGTAATTATGCGCTTGAAATGTGTTTAATAATTTTTTTTTTTTAAATTAATCTGCCATTTCGAAAATCTTAAAATTTAAGATAAAAATACAGTATATTCGAGACCATAAGGCTTAAAAAAATTAAAGATTTAAAATTTGCAAATGTAAAAATCAATTTAGAGCTAATCACTAAATGTAAAATAAATAAAACCATGATACGAGTAGATAGTACTAAAAACCATAAGAATTCAAATAAGTCCAATTAATAATAAAAAATATATTAACATATTTAACAGAAAGAAATCACAATTTATTATTTAAATATAATTATATAGAGACATTTTAAATTTATTATTCAATATTTTTTTAAGATCATCCATTATGAGTAAGATATTCTATTTATAATACGCCATAACTTTACAAAGTTGACCAAGGAAACGGAGAAAACCCCATCATAAAGTTTCATATTAAGTTTAATTGAAAAAAAAATATTAAAAGGAACACATTATTTATGAACAGAATCCATTATTTCTAAAAAAAAAAAAGCCTTTAAGATGTGATTAAATCGTGAATTTGATTCCGAAATCAAAAAATTTCTAAGGCCGGGTAGATCAGAGTTGAATTTATTATTCACAATATCTTTAAAAAATTAATTTAAAGATTATTTGGCTTATAATATCTAGTGGTAAAAGCACTTATTGATCATTAAGTCGAAAAATTATCGAGTGTAAAAAGATATAATAAATTGTTAAACCTATACAATCAATACATGTTTTTAGATTCTCGTACTGAATACCAATCACACTTTATAAAGCTATAACCAATATAAACCGGGTATACATTTATTTTGCTATCAATATCAGCTGTTTTGAATGTAAAAATACATAATTTTTTTTGATTTTTTAAATAATTATGACTAATTCTGATTTTTTGAACTAATAAATAAAATTATAAAATTAATTCTATATAAAAATTCTCATAGTTCTCTAAATAAAAAAACAAACTTATATAAGTGAATTTTTTATTACAACATGGATAAATTTATTTCCTGTAAAGTTAGGGGCCGAATCACTCCAATGAAAAAAAAACCATTTCAAGATAAACTGGTTGTTCATAGAAGCTAATAAACAGAATCAAGAATGTACATGAGGTCTTTGTAAGATTCTATAAAAAAATTAATACATACTCTTAATATGCTCATTTAGATCGGAAATTATGGGATTGAAAAATTCTGATATCATTTTTTTATTATAGAATGAAATTTTGAACTCTAAGACTTCCAAAGAGCTTAATTTTTTTTTTCAAATTCAATAAATTAGTATACAAGAAAAGATACCTAAATTAAAATACAGATTGCTCAATCGGTATTTTTGCTCTCCCATCATAATTTTGATATCCGTTTAATTATTTCAAGACTTTTTTTGGTGGTATTCTTTTCCGAGAAATCAATAATTTGTATATTTCACATGGTTATGAATTATAGACAATGACACCGACTTCTTACTTATGGTTTTTAATTTTTAAGGAAAGTCAAATAAATGGTAATTTATCACAATTTTTATGCCAGAATCCCTCTGAAAAAAATATGATATTTACGACTCTTTGCACGATTCGAATATTTCACAGATGTTTCGATTCCACTTTCACCTCCACAGGAACTCCTACCTATTAATCTAGATGTGCTAATTTAAAGGCTTAATGTGTCTTTAGCAAAAAAAAAAAACAAAGTTTTTTCAATAGGATATCATGATGCTGAAAAAATTCCCTGTTGATCGCCTAGAGTGAGCTCGGTCTTCACAATTTTTTTGTATATATGTGTTGGAATGAGGCCATAAAAACTTTAGTAACAGGTGGGTGAGCTGAATATGATGAATTACACGAGTTAATAGAAAGATAATACTAGAATTTCATTATCTGTAGTCGAAAAAAGCTTCTTTCAGCTTTTTGATATTAGATTTTTTTTTCCTAGCTTGGCATTAAAGCATAAAGTTTTAAAAATACCAATAGAATTAATTACTCCATACTTTTATAGAAAATTATTTTAAATGAGTTCAGAGTAGTTTTGCTATTTTTTTTGAAAAAATTGATTGGTTCTTCGACTTTCTGCTTTTATTACTTCAACCGTATCCTAAAAACAGCAAGTGGATTAATAGCTTTAAAAATGGGTGATATGATAGTTGTAGATATTTATAAATAAAACAGTAAATAGTTGAGTTAAACAATGAATTAAAAATATATAAAAGATATTTAAAGTATATATAGAATTGCTAAAGGTTATGGATTTTTGGGAGGTTCACCTATTCTCCACCATTTTTCCATTTAATTTTTTAAATCCCTTTTACTATTACATTAAATGGGATGTCCAATATTATGAGCATAAAAATTACTTGCACAATGAATACTTGCACGCAGTAATAACAGACACTATGCAAGACCTTGTTGGTAAATTTAATATTGAGTGTATATTGAAATATACTACTTATTTCAGCCTCAAATTACTTTAAAGATATTATTAGTTATTTTATTGGATGTCGTTTTATTACTTTTATTATTATTTATGATATTAATTTCTTCTACCAAAAGGCTATTTTTGGAAATTTTAAATACTTTAAAAAGCGGATTTTAAATAAGTATAAAAGGAGCAAGTTTATGCTTACAAATAAAAGTATGTGAAAAAGGTCATTAAGATTCCATTAAAATGTTATTTATTATTTTAGAAAATAAACAACACCTTAGTTTGCAAACCAAGAAGTCTTACATAAATCACCAAATAATCATTTAAAGGTTAGGAAAGCCTAACACCAGGAATGAGAATCATGTATAAAAAAGGGATTTAAATTAAATTTATGCATCATTTGTATTAGGCATTAATATATTTTAAACACAGAATAATTTATTGCTCATCTCGCGCTTTTTCAAACTGAGTAAGATATTTAATCATTAAAGACAGCCACATTTACATTATAAAAATCTAGATAAAAGCTATAAAAATTTTGTGCCATTAATTTTTTTTTCGTTTTATCATTAAAAATGTCCAATTAACCGTAAAGGTAATGTTTTTGTAAGAGTTTTTTTGTAGTATAAAATTCAGGATATCAGGCATCGCTTACATGATGATTATAAAAAAAAAATTAAATTTTTTATGTGGATTTTTTTCATTTCGTTTGTGGAAATAGCCTTAAAAAAAAAACAACATTTTTGCAATCCTTTAAAGATATTTTGTTCGAATGTCGGGATTATGAAAATCAATGAATGGTTTTTAAAAGGATTCATAGAATGGGGGTTTTCAGTATTTTTTTATTTTTTCAAAAATTACTCTATCACATTTACTAAAAATTGAGTTTGCTTGCGCTAAACTTTTTATTTTGCTGAAAAATTTTCAATTTTAATCATTAACAATATTTTTTAAAGCCCTATTTCAGAAAAATGAAAAATTCAAGATAATTATGCATAGATTTATTTCGAAAAAATAAAGAAAGCTATTTTTCACTCGAATAAATCATTCTTGTGATATTTTCCAAGTAAAAATTTTATTAAAATTACCTGTAATAAAATCAAATAAAATAATTATTGAATCAAAAAGATTAGTTAATTTTCGTTTAATATATTTATATTTTTAATGGATAAAGATTATAGTTTAGAGATTTTCGCTGAATCAAGATAAACCATAGAGTAAAGTTTTCGTCAAGAGTTTCACGATAATAGACAATATTTATCTTAATTTATTAATTCTATATTATTTGTATTCTTGGGTACACAGTTTTCTAAAATCGATTCAATTAAGATGTTTTTTCTTATAAAGATGGGAAAAGAGATTGAATTATTTTGTGTTTCCTAGGGGAGTGAGGTTTAAAATAGGAATACACATGTTGGGCTCATTTCACATATTTTTGCAATTATTAAAATGTAAATTATATTTTCGTCATGCCGTATAGCAAAGTCTTTCAAGAGCCAAATATATGATTCTTAATAATATGGGTTAAATTTCACCGCAATGGGACTAGGGGTTATAAAAAATGAACATCTACAGAAGATGTATAATATTTTTTACTGCGGCAGATTAATGTATTTTTTACATTTACAAGACCCGGAACACTTTAAGCTGTTCTATAAACGATCTATATAGTCTGATCTTTGAAGAGGATTTGATTTTGCAAAAATTTGCGATTTCGGCCAACAAAAAATACCAAGAAAAGAATTTTAAACACAATAGCAGGCTACGGAATTGGATATATGCTTAGTTTTTGTTATCAAAGGATTAGCAGAACTGGCCATCAAATTAGGTACTGAAAATGGAAAGTGGCCAGAAGGAAAGTAGGATCAAATATTTGCAGATAATAACAAAGAATGGTTTTCTGGGCCACATGTTAAAGAGTCCATGGCTTAGGGCTAAACGGGTTTACATGTGACACACCCAAGACGTGAAAGGGGAATATACTTCATAAACGACGCAAAGAAAAAATGCGTAATGATCTTCAATTTATTATTACCGGGAACTGTGCTATAAAGTTTCTTCATTACACAACACGTCAATAATAGAGCTCGTTCAATGCCTATTTCTAGCCACGACTGCTTATTGGCGAGATCTCAATTTTTAATTCATAAATGGTGTAGATCTATTGGGTGTGGTATGCCTTGCCAATGATTGAAATTGGAGCAGCTCGAATAGTATGATGGAGCGAACTCGGGTCCTGAGAAGATTAGTGGGTTTTGGCACCAAAATACACGAATCATTTGACTCATGCTCGAGTAGGCAAAATGCGTAGTTATTCAACGACCAATAATGGTGAGATATAATTAATGCGAAAATAAATAAATAGTGGCAGGCTTAACATCATGAAATATGTAAATGATTCACCAAAATGAGCAAATCGGAGAGTGTAAAGCACTTTCAGCGAAAAAGAAGTTTTGAAAAACAAAAATAAATTCTAGGCATGAGAATCCCAGCTGCGGTGCGGGAGGAACAATGTTAGCCGTATTCACTGGAAAGTGATTAGTAGGGATTGGGTGGAGAATGGGTTGGGGTTAAGGCAACAATGATCAGTCAAAGATTTTCTTGATGATTTCTTGATTCTTGGTTGTTCGTAATATAATTCCGAAAAGGTGTCTGCCGAGTATGTAATTGCCAGTTTGGGAAAATCAAACGGTGGGGTCAGCGGGATTGGGAGGAATCTCGGAGTTCACTCCAGCAACCTCTGCGTAGTTAGAAGGAGAGGCGAAGTAGATGACTGACGCTAATGCGAGGGTGAATCAAATCTTGATCACAGTTTGATTCGAGCAGAAACATTTCAATATGTATGGCTATTATGTAAACATATCAGCCCAATTAGTGAGTCCCATCTCCTGCCCTCTGCATTATCTAATGCCTTGTCAATTTCTGCTGCTGTCTTAATATGGAAGTCGACAGCCTGTTCTCAAACCTAAATATACCCATGAAATTGCATGTCACCCAAATCAAAAAATAGACTATACATTGGTTGGTGGATTAAACCCAATGTCCATTATTATTTGCAAATTTGTATAAATTGCCGAAGTGCATGTATAATCGATGCCAAAAAGAATGTCTATTGGGGTGTCGATTATCTCCTGTTGTCTGGAGGGTACATTCTCTAGAGGCTGGTTGGCTAGAAATCTCTCGATTTGTGCCAATTAGAAAATATCAATGGATAATTAAGTAATTTGTAATGGTGTTTTTTATGTTTATTATAAATAGATTTTATTGGCAGAGGGCTCTATGGAGGTGCCAAAGATCTCAATGCTAAGCCGAGTGGGTGATGACGGGTGAAGGAATAGCTGCGGTTTGGCTTACTGGGCTAGGCTGATAATGCATAAAGCAGAGAGTGGTATGCTGTTTGCTTCTATATAACCAACCGACCGGGAGTGGTTAGTCCATTGCTGGGATTTAGCTTGCTTATTTCATGATTTATATCATTTTTCATTCAATACGTTAATCCCTTTTCTATTTTCCATTATAACTGCTCATCTTATCAATATTCTTTTTTTTAAAAAAAGATCTTATGCCTTCATTGAGAATTCTGACACACTTCCTAGGATTCTCCTTTTTCTATTTTTCATTTTTACCCTTATTCAATTCTTAAATCACATTCCAAGTTTCAATTAGCATAGGGCCAACCTCAAGTTTTTGAAAGGCTTAAATAGCCCCCATTCAATATATTCTTTAATTTTTCTTCAATATTCCAGAAAATGTCTACCCTCAATCCTATAGACTCCATTTTTAATGATGGCAGTCAATCCGATAAGGAGACTATGAACATCATTTCACTTCTTGTCCAGACTGGTATCTTCTTAGCTATCGGCGTCGGGATTTTTTTGGTCTTCCTATTGTTGCGCCCAAAAAATAGTGCTGTTTATGCAAGAAAATTCAAAGAAGTTTCAAGTCTCAATTCCCCCGATGTCATTGCTCCTCCTAAACTATCTAAAAATATCTTCATTTGGATAAAGCAGTTCTTCCAAATATCCCCTGAAGTTCAACTCCAGGTTATTGGTGTCGATGGCTATTTGTTTTTACGCTTTCTTCGTCTTTGTACAATACAATTGTCCATTATGTGTTTCTTTGGCCTCTCAACAATTCTCCCAATCAATTTCTTTAATGGAAATAACACTTATGTGACTTCAAATCCTAACAACTTCAATATCCTATATATTACCCTTTTCCACATTACTAAAGTCGAGATGTTTTGGGTTCATGTTTTGTTCGCATACATTTACACTCTTGTCTTCATTTATCTTATATACATCGAGCTTCGCCACTTCGTCAAAATTAAACTTGCTTACTATGCTAGTCCAAAGTATCAAAACATGATCAGCTCTAGATCTTTATATTTAAGCAACGTGCCTAAACCTCTTCAAAACGACAACTCTATTTCCCATTTCATGGCCAAATTGTTGCCCGATACCCCTCCTGACAATTCTAATTTTGTTCGTCTTATGGGAAATTTGCCTAAATTAGTCGATGAACACGAAAAACTTGTTCGCAAACTTGAGCGTATTATGCAAAACTATTTGCTGAAGCCTGATGCTAGAAATAACACCAACAGACCAAAAAAGAAGACAAAAGATGGCGCTATGGTTGACGCCATCGATTTTTATACTAAAGAACTCGCCAATCTTGAAATTGCTATTAAAGTTGCTAGAGAAAGGATATCTGTTTTTAAGCCAACTCATATCGGCTTTGTTAGTTACAGTGACCCATACGTCTGCCACAAGGCCGATAAAAGTCTTCAAAGCATACCTAAATCTGAAAAAAAGGGGATTCTCTTTTCACTTGCTCCCGAGCCTGGTGATATCATATGGAACAACGTTTTTATCTCCAAAGAATCAAGAGTTGTTAGATTATGGCTAAGTCGCCTAATTACTCTATTGTTCTGTCTGATATCGTTTATTCCATCCTCTGCTCTAACTTTCATATTGGATATATCAAATTTGAAGTTTTATTTTCCTTCTACAGTTTCTTTCTTCAACAACAACCAATTCATAACTAAAGTTTGGCAATATTGTTTCTTGCCTCTGCTATTGGTTATTTATTACTATTACATCCCCCCTTTCTTCAGATTTATCAGCAACTACCAAGGAATAACAACTTCAACCGCTATCGAGCGTTCTGTTTGCAAGAAGATGTACATTTTCTACATGATTACCAACATCTTTGTTTTCACCATCGTTGGAATTATTTTCTCTCTCGCCAATAAAACTGATCAATTTGGGGATGCAATTATTAACTATCCGACCAGAATAATAAACCAAATCAACATCAAGAACCAGTTTTGGACATCCTATGTTTTACTTAAAGCTCTCACTTCTGTGGTTGAAATTCTACAAATTGTTTCTTTGTTTAGGATTTTCTTTAAAAGATATTCTAGATTTTTAACACCAAGAGAGCTTAAAGATCTCATTAGTCCTCCAGTATTTGACATCGCCCCCTCCTATGCCCTCTATCTGTGGATTTTTACTATTTGCATGGTGTATTGCGTATATGCACCCATCACTTTGCCATATGGTCTTGCTTGCTTTTTAATTGCAAATTTTGTATTCAAGTATAATTTATTGTACGTTTACAAAAGTCGATTTGAGACCGGCGGAAGAATGTTTAAAATTGCAATCAATCGATTGGTTTTTGCTCTAGTTGCATTCCAGCTTTATCTATGGTATGGGCTGAGAGTCCGTCTTGCTCAGTTCAGCGCTTCAAATACAGTTAGTCATGCAGTTATACCTTTACCAATAATTTCGGTTATCTCAACCGTCGCTTTATCTATTTGGTCGTCTAGAAAATCCGACTATCTCACCGGTTTAGCCAATTTCAACCCAGGAGAGGATAGTGGCAACGGAGAGCATTCTAGAGGTGATGGCGAGACTTTAGGAGAATCATATCTGCACCCAGTTTTAAATTCAGAACTCTCTCACCCAGTTGTCATGAAGAAACTTGAGCCCTTACTTGCGACAATTTATAAGGGAAAAATTGGTAGTCTTGATCCGACAGTGAAACCACATGGACTCGAAGTGCTACCTCATTCAGATTATTACAGTCAAAGTATTGATGGATCTTCATACGAACTTCCAGTCTTACAGAAGCAAGATCTGAGCACACAGCAAACAGCAATGAGATCCGACCCTGTATATGATATGGAAAAGCATAACGGTAGTAATGCTAACTTACTGGGAGATAGTCCTAGATATTCTTTTTCTAAAGAATCTCGATCTAATAGCCCCATTTATCATAATTACCGAGTAAATAGATTTGGAAATTCCATTGATGAAAATAATGGATTTAATCAACATCAGTTTAGTCAATCACCCCCATTGACGCCTGGATCGAAAAATCTTGACGATTACAACTTGAGTCATTATGTGGCTAGCCAAAAGAATTATTATGATAACGATTTCGGACATCCTTATTATAACAACAATAATGTTTACGATTCTCATAACCAACATGGCTTTAACGGATATTCCCAGGATAGATCAATGTATCCTAATACAACCAATAACCAGGTTAACCCGGCTAACCCGCCAGTTAGTCATAGCCAGGCGGTAAACGGAGTACAATATTACAACAACCAAGTTGATGTTAGTTATGATCCTAGGACAGGGTATACTGTTGAGACAGAGATTTCAGAGTTGGATGAAACAGATGTTGGCATGTATCACCCTGGAAGTTTCGGCCAGGCAGGACTTGGTGGATCTGATCCACGAATGAACTATGGGAACCCTATGGGTAACTCTGACAATAATCAACTTTATCCGGATTATAGGGCAAATTACAGTAATTCAAACCCCCAAACGGGAATTCAACCAGTATCTCCTTCTTATGCTTCGAGTAATAGGGGAAATGGTATCTATCCAGGCGATAGCCATTTCACAGGATCATCAGCATATTCAAAAAACCAGTCGAATGGATCGATAACAAGACCACAAAAGCTCAATAGAAAATAGCTGTCAGGTACAGAAATTATTTAAGTGGGGATGTAATTTTTTAGAAGGAGATATAGATTGTCTTCTGAACTTTTAATAAATGTAATTTTGCTCTAGATTTAGGAGGGTTTATACCTAAAATAAAAGCCATTTTTTCTAAATTAAAGCGACTAAAATCGATTTTAATATTAGAGATTTAATGACAAGTAGATTATTCTTGTAACCAAAGTTTTTGGTGAAATTCTTTCCGTGCTTTAATAAACGGGCTTAAGAAACAAAGGATATTTTATCTAGAGTTTTGTATCGGAAGAACAGACTAGTGCAAAATATTGTGTTATTTATAAACTATTTTTTATTATAGATTCCTGAGCCATCTTGGCTTTTTTTAAGGTAGAGAATTAATATTTTACAGTAAAACCAAAAATTCCAACGACATATAGATTTTAATCGTCTAGTGATCAGCAATCTGTTACGCATTAGCTTATAGTTTTTTGTCATCTATTATCATTCTGATAGCAATAAACTCGTTTTGTTTTAAATAAACGAGTTTTTGTTGTTGTAATGGGTAGTAACTATACTAGAATTGTAATAATATCATAAAAAAAAAAAAGCGAGTCGGTTTCTTTTCTTGTAGAACAATGCTGGAAATTGCGTAGTTGGAATATCAAAGCAACTATAAAAGCGAAATATGGGAATCGAGGGGATTTTGATTGGTGGGTGGCAATTACTTTAGATATTTTTTATCAGCAATCAAAGGCTTGGAGGGCGCCAATAACCATCGATAGAGTTGGAATGGAGTAAAGAAACAATTTATTATAATTGATTGATTGATTGATTGATTGGTTGATTGGTTGATTCAGAAGGGATCAAAGCGTAAAAAAAAAGCTGATTGTATTTAATTATTGAAAGCAAATGTATGACAAAAAATATATGTTAGGGAAGGTGAGGAGATTTATGTAAAGAGGGTATAATGTTAGAAAGGTAAAAAGTACGAAAGCAAGTGTGAGGGGAGGCAGGAGGGGGTG
>LSSL01005103.1:0-11976 GCA_001953115.1 Smittium mucronatum
ATATATATATATATATATATATATTCCCCTTAAAAAAGATGGTTTTATATAAATAGGTACTTTCTGTAAAGAGTTATATGATTAAATCATGCTAATTGAAATCGATATCGCTCTGTTTATATTTACCGCAAATAAAATCAATAAATTCGAAAAAAATTCGCAAGTTTTCTTTTATTTACTTAGCTATCCTCCGGAATAAATTAAATTAGAATTTTTATCCCGGCTTAAATAAAGAAAGTGGATAAAATTGAAATGCAAAATGACCCTTTTATTAAATCAAATTACTTTTTTTAGGTCCATTTTTTTAAAAAAAGAGAATCGATAATCTTTAATTGATACACGCTCGATCCCTTCAAATCTTGAGTCATCCATGGTAATAAAAGTATTGAGTTGTGATATGTTTATACATTATTTTGTATCTGTAATTAAAAATTTGTCAAATATTGGACATGAAACAATTTTATGGACTTATTTTTAATAGGAAATATCAAATAATTGGTTACGGATGTTCTTCTTTATTTATCACAACCCTTTATTTGTCTAATATATCATCAATTGTTAGTTGTGATTTTTTAATACTTTTGAGCCGGCAAGTTGTATCCCAGTGCTTTTCTAAATCACTGCAGAACGTAACTTCATAAAGTTTTATTAAAGTTAACTTTTTAATAAAAATATATCTTTTAAGGGTAGCGATGTAAATTTAGATTCGCATAATAGATCTTTTCCTGTCCTTCTGCTGGTTTTATATTCGATATTTTGAGATATTTTTGCCATCAAAAATGGATAGTAGATGGAATTAGACATTATCTTAGCATTTCTGGATACAAGGAATTAAAACACTATTCCCATTTTTAATATAAATCGCAATTCCCATATTTTATTTGGTGGATTTATTAAAACTTGAAAGCCAATAAATGTATTTCTTCATCACACACCCCCCTAATTCTCAGTATTATCATCTTTTAGATAAATTAATAGAAAAGCAATGGAGTATATATGATAATTAGAAGGATAAATTGAAGACATGCTACAAAACTCTTATTTTTTGTTTTTATCTTTATATCTATATTAAAGTTTTGATACCCTTAAATAAGTACCTTTTTTGAGAAATGGTTTATTATGTGGATATGTGAAGTTTAATGTTTAGTTAATTTGTTTTTTAGTGAAATGTTAGAGATTCAGAATTCCTATCTGTAAAATTATTTTTTAAAATAATCGCATTTAATATCTATTTTGCTTTTTGATTATATCTTAGACCCCAAAGCCTCGTTTAATCAATAAATCAAATTCTAATCAAGAAATAGATGGAGCGAGTAACTTTTCAAAAATTAAGCTTTTTACGTGGCTCTAATGTTCATGTATTTTTATTTTAAATATAAGAAAAAAAAAAGAAACAAAATCCTAATTTATAAACACTAATTACAAAGACATAAATAGATTTTATTGGTATATATTTATATATAAGATATTAAAGAATATCAAAACAAATAAAAAAGAAGAAATATATACTTTAAATATTTCTAAAAAAAATGAAGGTGTCGAATCTAGAAGTTTAAGCATAAGCAACTGGCAGTATTGCATTAAAAAGCCTCCATAATTATAACTATACATCAGAAGATGAAGGAATATTTAGGAGGTGTGATAATTTATAAAGTCATAATATTTGAATGTTATTTAAACTTTTAGCGACAAGAATAGCCAAATATTAATTATTCTCAAATTGTGGAATGAGCATTGGCTATAAATTCTTTAACTTTTTCATGATCTTTTTCGCCTTTGATGTGAGTTTCAACTCCGCTAGATACATCAACGCACCAAGGTAAGCCGACTTTTACAGATTGAGAAACATTGTGATGAGTAAGGCCACCAGCTAAAATTAATTCAATATCCTTATCCTGGGAAACCTGCTTAGCAACATTCCAATCGAAAGATACACCATGACCACCTTGCACTGAAGCCCCTTCAACTTTTGTGTCTAGCAAAATAAGGGCATGATTTCCACCCCTATTTATAAATTCAGGTGGATTAAAATCTGATCCGACCTGGAACACTTTTATTACGGGGACAGGAATTGATAGAGGCATATCGAAACTTTCATCCCCATGAAGTTGGACGAAATCCAAGTCTACAGCGCTGCAGACTTCTAAAATATACTCCAAAGATTGATTGCTGAAAACACCAACAAATAAAGGTCGAGCACAACCAAATTCATCTATTTTGCGAATATAATCTTTGAACCATCTTTTGTTTTCGCTTTCAAGGTTGAAATTATATAGCGAAGGATCGGATTTCGGAATTCTGCTATTTGCAATTTCTTCTGGGTAAAGTTCCTTAACTGATTTAATTATTCTTGATGCTTCAGGAATTCCTAACATTCTTGGAGATTTCGCAAATATCATTCCGATGAAAGCTGCTCCTGATTTGGCTGCAATAACCGCATCTTGAGGCTTTGTTACACCACAAACCTTCACCTTAGTTTTTTGATGAGTTGAATCTACTTGAGGCACTTCAATTTTATCCATTATTGTAAATTATTTGGAGGTTAAAATAATAAATAAGAATGGCTGTCAATATTTGGGCCTTAATGGATAAAGAAAATGAAAGAATTTGATAGAAGTTTTGTATTACAATATGTACCTTTAAAAGTACCTTCTTGAATGTGATATAGTTGCTTGGGAGCGATGTTTTATGTACAAAAACGGTTCTTGGCTGTTTAAATTTTAAACTTATTGATATCCTATCAATCTACATTCATTTTTTTTATAGGGAATATTAATCCACATCTATCTATTTATTTTCCGTAGGATTTCTATCTTGTTATTTTGTGAGCTTCGCGTATAGCAGAAATTCATCTTTCGTTTTTAGTTCGAATTCCTAATTTCCGAGGATTGTGGTTAGCCAATAGAACATAAACTTTTTCATATATATCTAATTTAGCCAATTGTTATTGCTTTTTTTTTTTACAAGTAGTTTGGAGGTTTTATAGAAGGGATAATTTTATTTATAATCATTATCACTGGACAACTTATTGATTTGGATTAACCCTTTCAGGGGCGATGGTACAAAAAATGGCTTCCACTTTCCGCTCAATTTTATTATTAGTTTAATTTTATTTGTATACCATTGGGCTGATCATATTTTTTAACCAATTGGAATCGCAAGTATACGCAAATAGGCGCAAGGCACAGATTTGGACCCGGAAAGGGTTAAACAATGATTTTGGTTTATTTTATTTTATTGCTTCTATTGGTCAAGATAAAAAGATCTTTCCACTTTTCTAATATCCTAATTAAGAGCTTGAAAGGTGTGTAATAAAGCAGATTTTTTCTGTTCTATCATTGAAAAAAAAATTAAAATAAAACTAGAGCGATTCATAGTTTTCGTTAAGTTCATGTTAAAATTAATCGAGCTCTTTAGAGCGAAAATTTATTCATATTGTATGCGGTGTGGATAAAATAAGTGCTACCATCTTTTTGGAATAAACTACACCAAATATTAAAAACCAATAAAAATGAGTGAGTAAAATGAATTAATAAAATTTTGTATATATAGCAAAGTACAATTAATGTTATTCTTATCATCTTTCGGCAAAGGTAAATGGGCAAGGGTGGGTGGGACTTGATAAGCCTCCTTCCCTCGTATAATATGAATAAATCTTCGCTCTAAAGAGCTCGATTAGTAATAACATTATACTTCTGAGAGGAGAAATTATAAGCTACCTCAAATTTAATATCGACTATGTCAAGCTATTATGAGAGTTTCTTGTGAGTCGATAATACATATCGAATATGGAATAATTCGACCACAATTCGTGTGAAACTATTTCATCTGCAGATACCCCAGAGTTGACGGCCATTGTAGTACCTATGGCTTTAATCTTAGGTAATTAGTGTGTCTTAGTCGCGATGTATTAGGACAGATATCGATAATATATGTCAAGAATTGCTATCTACTGATAGCGGTCTTTAACTATCGTTAATAAATCACAATAATATATTAACAATACATCTGCTATTATTGGAATGAGGGGTTGAGCGAAAGCTGAAAGTCACCTCTTCCTTATAAACTAGGTATGCTAATATAGGGAATAGAATAGAATCTGTGCGTGGAATTATCTAACAGGGCTTTTTAATTGGACATCCTTCACTTTTTTCTTTTGGTGCCAATGTAACTGGGTGAAATAATCCTACTACAGTCTTGCTGCGCCCTTCGTCTATTCTTAAAATATAGCTCTCTCTAAAAAATGCAGTTACCGATAAAGGTCAGTATATCTTAGAGGAAAAATTCTTGGTAGAGATTCTGTTTGAAGGTCCCAATTCTTTGAAATGATCAAAAACCGGGGTGATATCTACAGTAGGTCTAAAAAAAGGATCTAATCGAATTATAGTCTAATTTACTTGTAGAACCATAAAAAATTGGATTACTTGACATCTCAGTGGAATTTTGCACTAACTGTAATATAGAGATTTTTATGATTTTATGGAGCCTACTTTGAGTTTGTCCACTTTGTATATTTCCAAAAATTAGCTGATTATCTGTGAGGCCTAAATCTTAGTGTTTATTAGGTTTGAGATTTACCAACCTAGAAACAACTGCTGGACGAAGCTTTACCTGTAGTGAAGAAATACACGCCACTCGTTGGAAAGGATACAAGCAACGGCATAAGTTCCGAGACCTTGAGCTTTGAGGAAACGCCGCTGATCCTCCAATCTATCAAGCTCCTATGCTTGTTTTCTGAGAGCGGAGTTCTTCCAATTATTGGATTTGGAATGATCATATTGTCTGAAAAATTGGTGGCTGAAAAATTGACAGTGCCATAAGGTCCGGAAACCATATGGCTGATTTCCACACTGATGTCACCAGAGTTATTGATATACGTTCTCTGGTGACACCTTGTACTACATGTGAGATCAGGCTCCATGGTAAACAGCTATAAGGGGTTTTGAACCAATAAACTTTTTATAGTAGTACGTTCTGTTCCAACGCTTTCAAGTTCGGGAAGCAGTTGAATTAAGCTTCTATTTTATTTTTTGGTTTGAATACAACCAAGCACATATCGTGTTGTCCATATTCTAGGTTTATTGTGTTGAATGTACCCTGTGATAGATACCATTCTGTCTTCGCAGTCAGCCGGATTGGTACATCTGCTGGATTGAGTGCCGAAGAAACATATGTGACCCTGGTTCTTGTATCTGTTTTCAAGAAGTTATCCCATATTTTCTCCACTATAGTGAATAGTTATGGGAAAGTTTTTTCTTCGAAATTCCTTAAATTCTTCAGTGTATTATTTTTGTCTGTATAGATTAGCAGCGAGTAGCATGCCTCGCTCTTGAGTCTGAGAGCATAAAAAAATACGAGAAGCTCTTTGTAATTGATATGAATTTTTTCCCCGGTTCGGATCTATATTCTCGAGTACTTCTTGGGTCCCGCTACTATCCCCCAGGATTTTTGCTGGAATCCGTAAATATTTTCATATATGTTCCCTCGAGCAAGAATGAGAGACAGTTCCATAACGGCAGTTTGTTCTTCCGGAAAAATAGTTTCTGTGTCTCAGGTTTAGTCAGAATTACTGTCGATGTCCATGAATCCAGTCTCTATAATACCTAATTCTTTAGTTCCACCAAATAAACGAATCATAAGACAGACCGAAAGTAGAGTGATCGATATTGACAGAGCTTTCCCGATAAAATTCATCAGAAATATCAGCTTCGAATGTACAGCATTATTTAATTTGCTGGTATCTATTCTGAGATCCCTGATTGTTGTAGAAGGCACCATGAGGGTAATTTTTCTGATATTGATGACCATCAAAAGGCGAGGAATTTTTTGGTACGGGGGTGTAGAATTTTTCTCATCATTGATCTTGAATTAAAGCTCTAATAGCTTGGAGTAAATTGAGTATGTTATTTCAGCACACGTTTTTTTTTCTCCCATTATCAGAAGATTGTTTAGTTATTCCGAGATGCACATATATTTCTACCTGGTTCTTACTGAAACAGGACGTTGAATTTTTATGAATAAAATTAATTCGGTGATGGTCCTAAAGGATGGAGGCGAAACTGGAAAACTCGGCTGTTCCAATAAAAGCGGAGTTACTTTCTGAGCTTCTTGTATATCAGGGTTTTAATGAATTAATCATGGAGGTCTAAGAAAGCCTGGTAATCTTTTCAACTGATCATGCGACACATAGACGACAGGGCTTCAATTTAAAATTTTTGTCTAAATATATGCATATTGACATGTGGAGGACTAAGACTGGTTTCGGACCTCAATTATTTTTTGGGATCGTGAAAAGCTGGCTGTAGAAACCCTGATATATCATCTGGATTTACTCGATTGCTTTCATAGTTAAGATGGAGGCTACTTAGTTCGTCAGAACCTTGAATTCTTCCTGTCACAGCTTTCTTTTTTACATACTTCGGTTTCGACGTCAAAGATTATGGGTTCTTGAAAGGGATTCTTAATCCCCTTGAAACTATGCTCTTAACCAATTGTTTTTCTGTCAGTTTGGACCAGCCAATTTGAACATATAGGGTCATTCACCTACCGTGGAATTGCTCTGGGTATTTAAAAAAACCTCCTCTCGCGTCCACGACTCCTTCCGCAAACATTTTACTTAAAGTCGGATGATTTGTTGATTGCCTCAGCAGTGGTTTCATCTGTGGTTTTCGGTGCTGTAGTGTCATGATATAAAAAATGACATTACTTAATTGTAAAAATTAGTTTTAAATTCTGTTTTGTAGTAGTTATTGCGCAACTCCCATTGACTAGTAAACAAAATTAATGATTAATAATTCTAGATAGAATGATTAGTATTCATTCTGTCCTAATAAAACCACGTTATGCCATGGAAACAAAAGTATTTAAGCGCCGATATTTTATTAAAAATCTTTAGAAATAAAATATTTTTATAACATAATCCTTATATTTACCTTTCATTTCTTTAATTAATAAATACCCAGCTGCCACTTCTGATACGTAGAAATGTTGCTTTTGTAAGGATTTTTTTGGAATCGTGCTTTGCTGGAATCTGAGAAAGGATTGTAAATGTTTTATTCTTTAGTCTGGCTCCTCGCTGTGGGTGCGTTCAGCGACTCTTAATCCATTAGCGCCTTGTATTTAGATTCTACTAGTTGAGTGGGTTTTCCAGAAAGCGATAGACCCCTATAAAGATTTTTTGGTCCGAATTGGGTTACTTTGGCTACTAAATCGGCTATCAGAGCGTTCATCCTGGTTGAAAACGTGATTTAAGGATCCATGGAAGTATCTAGACCTGGGTTTTCATAAATTAGATGAATGGATAAATATTCGATTAGATTATTTGCTTGAGAAAAAGCTGTCTGGATCCCATAAAAGAAGGAATTGGCCTTATTTACCGGGCTTTATGCAGTATAGTTTAGAGGCGGCGGGTTGTGGTTCATCGAACTAGTATTATTTCAAGAATATATATCGCTCTTGAGCCCTTCTTCTATTAGAAGTGAACGGAAGAAGTTTTTATCAATTTAAAAAAGTGTTCGTGTGAGTTCCTGATAAACTTTGAGGTCGTTTACAGGGATATATGCAGTATCGTACGGATCCTCCGGTTCTTATCACGTTTCTTTTTTCTTAATAGTTTCTGAACCATTTCATCCAACAGTTTGAACTTGTTCTGACTCATCGGATTTTGACTAGCAACGTTTTGTTTCATTATCTTGGTTGAAGATATAATATTTGCCTTTTTTGTAAATATTTATGCTGGTATAGTACCTTTGTTAAAGAAAAGATGTTAAGGATAACAAAATCGTGTAATTTACATGCCATATATAATAAATTTTACTAGTTGATTTTATTCACTCATTTTATTGGGTTTTAATTTTCAGTTTATTTTTATCCAATAGTACTTTATCACTTAATATATCTCCTTCTAGAAGTATAATGGAATAAATTATGTAAATTATCGAATCTGAAAATTTATTATGAGGTTACTTCCTGATCATTTTTTAATCTACCAATTATATCTTTATGGCCCAATTTAAAAAAACGTTTAATTTATAACAAAAAACAATTTTCCAAACGAATAAGATTGATTTTAAAAATTCTTAAATTACCTATTGGAAGCTAAAATTTAATTTAAGAATAAATATTATATATCTATTTAGTCTCGCAAATGCTTAATAGTTTTATTAATTCTTAATAGAAAGCCTAAAAAATTTTAACTATGATTATTAAAAAATAAATTAAGCTTTACTTATTTCAAATTCTGTTTCAGTTTCCCTTCAATGGAATATATCTCCCATATTCTTTTATAATTTTTTTTAACTGCATCCCAAAAAAGGAAAAATACATTAGTTTCAAGTCTACGTGTATTTATATCTTTTGACTAATTGCCTTGTAAAAAACGCCATTAATTTTTTTTTTTCGAGTTTTGATAAAACAATCAATATAAAAGTTCTGTTTTTAACCCAATAAAGCCTATTTTCGTATATTTTAGTGTGTATTTTTCTTAATTTTACGGAATATTCGTGTTTTAGGGCAAAATAATAATTTTAAATCCGAAAATAATAACCCTTAATTTCGCATATTTTATTCCAAGAACTTCTTATATCCAAACTTTATTAAAATAAAATTTATTAATTTAAGATATTTCAAATATCAAGAACATTAATATTATAATTTTCAAATAAATATATATATTATTGGCTTCTTTTATCATTCCGTACTTCCTTCAAAAAAAATACACTAATTTTTTGTAAATAATATATTTATGAATTTATATATCTTACTGAAAATTAAATTTTAATTATCTATAGATAAATCTTAAATATTTCACTTCAATTATATCAAAAGTATCATATAAAAAATGCAATCTCAAAATATTCAAAGATATATGGATGCGAGAAAGATTGTGAATTAAAGGAAAGGGTCGTTTCTATTTTTCCAATTAATATATTAGAGATCACTAAATATATGAGCCTATATTTTATAACCAGATATCTAAGACAACAAAAGATATTTATTTTTTTACTGAGTTTAAAATAAATGACTTATACGAAATATTTTTATTTTTTGAATACGATTTGATTAAAGTTGAAATAAAAAGAGTGAGGAAGTCAAAATTATACCCCAAATATTATTTGATTATCCTAATGAAATACTTGAGACACTATTATAATTTGATAAACTCAGAAGTGATTTTAATATATCTGGAACTTCATCTTGTAAAATTTCAATTTCGCGTCTGAAGCTATCAAAGAATCTTTGCTAATAAAAGGTATATTCCCTATAAAGTGATCCACCCAACTGGCCCATTCATTATTTTTATCAGATAATAGGGATGTGGCGCTTATAATTGATTACACATTATTTTTCATGAATAGAACATCTGGTTCATTTCAAAACAGTAATACTTTATTCAAGGAGAAATCATAGATGTTGTGTTAAAAGAGAGGTGGAAGTGATTCCAGAAGGAAGATGCACCTTTGAGAGCCCTACAGTTGAAGGATCAATACATCAAATATCAGTATGTTGATTAATGGAGAATAAATATATGGAGTTTTTGAAAAAGTATTCAACATAACTCAGAATTGAAGAATTTGGTGGGACCCATAGTGAATGGTCCATATTGTCTGATAAGGGATATTTAGGTATTGATAAAAAAATTAGAGTTGTGATTCCAAAAAAACGAAACTTGAATATTGAAATGCGAAACAAAAGCTCGCAAAAATTAGATTTCACAAAATCTAGAACATTTAATTCACTTTTGGTAACAGAAAATACCCCAGAGCCGATTAAAAAAAATGAGAGAAAAATAATAGAGAACTTTTTAGGGAGATTAAAAGGTGTTTTTAAATTAATGAGAGATACACACAGAGGCTCTTTGGATAGTATAGAGGTGATCATAGATATTTCCATAGCTTTGGAAAACTTTCATATGTAAAAATAACCACTGAGAACATAAGATATAAAAATTTATGATTCTGCCAGAGTGAAAGGTAGTGGTTATTACAGAAAAAAAGAAGAGAAAAAAAAGAGGCTAAGTGATAAAAAACAGTTCTAAATTTTTTAAAAGAATTTCTGATTCTGAAAATTTAATAGATATGAGAACTAAAATGTTTATAAAGAAAAAAGATTTATTAAAGATAAGGGCTTTTCACGAGCCAAAAATCAGTGATTAAAATTAATTTTCCGAATGATATTTGTAAACACCAATTATAAGTAAACTAGGAATTAATTAGAGATAGTTTTTTTCCAGTCTTTGTGGCTTATAGCTTATTAGCAATCTTATTACATCCCTTTATTTTTCAAATAAAAAATGTTTTTACAAAAAAATAATGATAATATCTTTAATTGGTCAATAATATAAAAGGAAAAAAAACCTATAAAAATTTAGCTGTAATCAAAAATTAAAATGAATCTCTCTCTCTTTACTTCATTCTTATTTCAGAATAACAAGATATATTTCTTTTTGTTCAAGGGTATAGCTTTATCCAATGATATTGAAAACATCAATCTCATCCAGAAATATTCAATATTCAAAACTATATTTACCAATAGGTATGAATAAAATTTCAATTTTTATTGGCCCAACTATTTATTATCTAAAATTAATTTTTTTTACAATTTTCATCAATAAGGCGAGCCAAAAATACAAGCTTTGAAATTACAAGAAAAAATAGGTAAAATTTTCAAGTTAGTAACTATATATATAATTTTAATTTTAATCAAGATATTTTAATGCGAACATCTTCTACCTTTATAACTTACAAAATTTTAAATCAGAACTAATTTAAGACATATTTAAGCAGATAAAATGGAACTTTAAACGGTGTTATTTAGCTCATTAGACGCTTTATGTACAATATAATTAATAATCTAAGGTATAAAAACAATTATAAATGTATAAATTTCGAATATAAAGTTATTATTATCTCTATATCAAATATTTTACCACGATAAATCATATTTTTTCTTAAATTTTAATATATATATATTTAATAAGAAAGAAAGTTTATTTATTCTCTAAGATAATATTTAGAGCTATCCGCAAGTTTTTTGTTTTCAGCAATTTTTATTAAGTAATGAAAAAAATTGTGATATCAAGAACAAGTGATGCTTATTCCTGAATAAAAACATACTATTTAAGGTAAAAAGTAAAAAATAAAATATTTCCACTTTAAATCAAATAATTTTATTTATCTAAGGCTTGTACTTTTTATATTAGGTTTTTATTGTTCCAAAAACATCCTTGAAAAGTATCCGAATAACAGTAGATTCGCAATAATATGCGCAGATATATATAAAATTTGGTAATCAGTATCAAAAAAAAATTAAGGCATATTTATAGCGCATTTTTGGATTCTTTTATTAGTATTAACAGAGTTGAAATAAAATTACAAAAAAAGCATAAATAACTTAATCTTTTATTATTATTTACATTTTGTATACAGGGCGTATATATATTAAATCCTAAAAAAATGGTCGGTTACTAGTTAAAATTTCGGAAAAAATTGGAGTTAATGGCGAAAAATTTCCCCAGAATAAAAATGTGATTTAGCCTACGTACATAGATAATCGGTTTTTTTAATTTTTCGATTTAAATGAAGATTTTTTAGTTTTAAAAATCGAAAATTTCCTTGGTCCAATAAGTATGAAAAGAATGAATAAATCTTATATGAATATATATATATAACTTAATGTTAAAAATGGCAGTTTTTTTTTTCTGAACTCCTTTTAGAATTAGAATAATACTCAAAATTATATCCCTTAATTAAATATTCTTTTTTTTATTTTTTTACGGGAAATTTATTTTAAAGTTAATAAAAAGTTATAAAAACTAATTTAAAAAAATTAAAATAAGTGAAATTTTTTCAAAAAAATTGTCACCCTACTCCTTTCTGCCGCTCTAGCAGCTCCATACCTCGAGGGCAATGGTTTGAGGGGGCAGGTGAATCAGTTAAAATATGGAGCTTAAGTGTTCGTGGCACGCGGATGCCAATC
>LSSL01005105.1:0-23083 GCA_001953115.1 Smittium mucronatum
AAAGCATTGGGTGTTTTGATATTGTATCGGTGTCGTCAGTAAGCTTTAAAAAAGACGATTTGTATGCCTTTATAGTTCCTATTTTCAGCTTTTCGACTTTGTAAATTTCAGCCAAATAGTTAATCATTTGGGGAGCCGATATATGGTCAGTTATGTTGTTAGAGATGCGCCAGTCTAAAAAACGTTTTTGCACATAGTTTTACCTGTATCGACTCCGGAAACGTCGTTCTTTTGAAAGGATAAGGTCAACGGCATAATTTCCGAGACCTTATGTTTCGAGGAAACGCCGCTGATCCTCCATTCTATCAATAGTCACTGCTTGTTCTCAAAGAAAGGATATTTTCCTCTTTTTGGATCTAGTATTATCGTGGTAGCCTGTCAGATTAACGGTTGAGGTATTGATAGCGCCATTAGGTCTGGATATCACACTGCAGATCTCCACATCGGCCTAATTAGCGTCATGTTCATTCGTTCTCGTCTGACCTTCTGGGCTACCTGGGAGATTAGATTTCATGGAGGCATTCATAGGAGTTGATTCATTTCGTCCAGGTATGAGACAGTGTGTTCTGTCTCACCGATTTCACATCCTGGAACCAGCTTTAATATGTTTTCACTTTCTTGATGAGATGTGATGCGAATAGATCCACATTGTGTTGACAGTGTAGCTCCTCAAGAATCAAGACTGCCTCCTGTGACATCGACCATTCTGTTTGTGCTATTAATCTGCTCGGAGTATCCACTGGGTTTAGGACAGGTGAAACCTAGATTACTTGTGAGTATTTTTTTTCCTTAAACAATGAATCCATATCTCTTCCACTATAATAAGTAATTCTGGTGAAGTTTTTCCTCCAAATTTTTTCACTTACGCTAGTTTTGTCGTGTTTTCTGAGTATATCAGCGCTGAATGGACTACTACGTCTTTTAGCCTGTGCACATGTAGAACGTTTATCAGTTTCTTTGCTTTGATGTTTAGTCCTTCCACCTCCCTTTTATATAATCCGCTGTAAATTTGGGATCCAACTACTATTTCACAGGCTTTTTTGCTGGACTATGTCAAAACCTCTATTTCTGGAATCTCTGGTAAGAACGAAACTCCGTTCCATGTTGCTAACTGGTATTTCTAGAATTGTAGGTTCTGAACCACTGGGCTTTTTAATATAACTGTCGAGTTACATGACTTCATTTTCAAAAGCGATTGATTCTTGAGCTCTAGGAGTCTGATTAACATTAACCTTCATGGAAGAAGAGCTGCAGAGATCGATTGAACTTTTCCTATAAAACTTGATATAAATCTCAATGAAATATGGCCCATCTCTCAAAATTCTGCTGGAATCTCGTCTCAGGTCCAGTATTTTGGAAGCGGGTACCTTTATTTTCATTTCCCTGGTATTTATCACTAGTAATAAATAAATAATTGTTGAGATGGTTCTGTGGATGAACTCAATGCATTGACCTTGAATCCAAGCTCCAATATCTTGGAGTAAACTTAACGCGTAGTACTCTTTCACGCATCTTTGCTCTCTCCAATGATTATCAGATAATCTATATAAGCAGAAATGCGTATTCCATTTGACCTGATTCATTCAAAACTTTCCGGAAGATCTTAATGAATTTTATCAATCTTAGTGATAGATCATGATGGTAGGACGCGGAATTGGAACTTTCTCCCATTCCATTGAAATAGGAGGTATTTTTTGCATTTTTTGTAAATCAGTATGTAAAAAAATACATCTTTTAAATCTAGTGAAGTCAGGTAATCCTCCCTGCAAACTATTTTGCAGATAGACGAGAGTGTATCTATCATGAAATTTCGCTCTTCAACATATTGGTTAGACTTTATTAGATCTAAAACTGGTCTTAGACCCCCAGTCTTCTTCGTTATGGCAAACAGTTGGACGTAAAATCCCGGTTTCTGGAGCTGAACCTATTCTATTGCTCGTATTTCTAGAAATGCGGACACCTCATCTGTTTGAACCTTGCTTAAATCTTTAGTTATTTTCCTTTGTACCGATTGGGGTGAGTCGATAGAGGTGGACCCGTAGAGTCAACCGATTCTTTCAAGCGCGCATGCCCTCAAAAATCCGGCGCAGCCGGAATTGAGGCTGGGTTCTTATATGTGATTCTTAATCCTTTCTCCACTATATTCCGAACCTATCTGCTGTCAGTCAGCTTGGACTTTGTTGATAAACATAGCTAGGCGAAAACCAAGTGGGTGGCCGTTATCTGTCCCTACTGGGTCCCCATTCCTCATCACCGACATTTTCAGCAAAAATTCAACTGCCTTTCTTGGTTTTTGTAGCTAGAGCTAGATTCGCTCGTGGTTGCAGAGTTTGAATTCTGCACCGAAGCAGTACTTCCGCTTTGCGAATCACTAGTTAACGCAACCTGTTGGCGCCTACGAAAGGGCTGTATTCGCAATCTTTTCGCTTGCGATTTTTAGGAAATAAGAGAATCTAGTTCCTCCTGGTTCATTGGTGGTTTTTTATCCAAATTCACCAGCTGTATAGGCTTTCCAGACAAATCCAATCATTTGTGGGGGTTAAAGATTCTCAAATGGGTGAAGGTGGCTGCAATTTCCGATAAAAGTGCTTGCGTTATACTTGAGTATCACATTTCAGGGCCATCGGCTGTGTTTATCCCTGGTGATTCTTGAATTTTCCAATGTAAATAGCAGTCAATTGGCCTGATAACTTGAGCAAGAGCCTACTGGATCCCGTAGAAGGTCGAGTCTAACTTTTTAATGGTGCTGGATGCGGAATAATTTTGCGGAGGAGGGTTATAGTTCATATAACTTGTTTTTAAGCAAGAATAAATTGCCAATTTACGTTTTTCTTCGAACAGTGGTAATCTAAAGAAGCCTTCTTCAATTGATGGGAGTTGATTAATGAGTTCTAGATACACAGAGAGGTCCGTAACTGGTGTTCGAGTAGTGAAGAAAGGATCCACCATATCTTCTTAACAGATCCTTTCTCTCATCAACATATTGAGTTTTTCTGTCAGTTCAATAAGAATATTCTTAGCTTCTGAACTCATTGTCTTAAATTGTAGGGATTATAATTTATATTATTATCTGTATAAATTCTTTTATAATTTTAAAATAATTTAGCTGGTAGAGTAACTTTGCGAAAGAAAATATTAATATGATAGCACTATTCACTTACAGTGCAGTCTATAACAAAAAAAAAATTAGCTCATTTCATTTACTAGATTTTATTTTCTTTATATTTTTGGCTTAGTTTATCCAATAAGATGGTAAAACTTAATATTTCTCCTCTCTGAAATATAATAATAACTTTATAATTAATTTCCATATATTTTCATCAAATTTACCAATGGCTTCAATTAACAAAAATATGGAGTCCCTTAAATTAATTATATTTTATATAAAAATAAGGTCTTGAAAGCTTTATTTAGATATTTAAATTTAGATATTTAATAAAAAATAAGGTTTTATGCAGTAGGCAATAGATCGAGAAAATATCAGAGCTGATTCGATATAATCACGACATCGGTGCATATATTAAAATTTTCTTGTTATCAATTTGAATATAAAATCGTGACTGTCTGATAACATCATATAAAGATTTAATCATTTTAATTTAGTATTTTCATCATTTTTATTTGTATAAACATCCCCATAAATTGCTGAATAGAAGATAAATATCGTTTTATCAAAAAAAAATCGAAATCAATGATATTTTTCAATAAAAGCTCTAGTTAATTTTTCCAATTCTTTCAAATAAATTGGAGTGTCTTGGTTGTTTTAGATTAAAAAAACTGCGTTTAAAACGTACTCCGAATCAAAATTTGTTTTGTTTAGAGTTTTATTCGTAAATATTTTTGGGATTAAAATTTTAGACTCTATATTAAAACAATATAATCATTTATGCTTATCATTTTTTTCTGTCAATAAATACTAAAAAGATCCAATTATTAATAGGTAAATTTTAAATTCCAATTTTAAATTTTGGACTCAATTCGTTTCAAAATTAAAAAATAATTATAGGTCTAATATATAGTTATTAAACTTGATAAATTGAACAAAAAAATTCATTGAATAAATCTCGTTCAATTTAAAAAAATTCATTTATTTGAAAATTAATCTAAACTATTCAATAAAAACCATTTATACAAAATAAACCTATAACGTTTATAATGGATTATTAATTATTATAAACAATTATTCTAATGCCTTTTAAAACATTTGATATTTTTCCCAATGAATATTTTTTAACACTTTTAAATGCCTCAACTTCATTGGTAGCATATTGAGGGGGGGGAATTTTACATGTGGCATCAAATATTATAGCTTTTTTTAAAAAAATTATGCAAAAATTACCAACTCTAGTAATTTCATGTATTTAAAATTAAAATAGGTCTATATTTTCAATTATTTCTGTTATAATATAGAATTAATATTTTAATAATATCGAGAAAAAAGATAAAACAATTATTTCTAATATAGAAATTAAATATTTCAGTTTCGAATTAACAATTTATTTTTCACAATTAGCCTCTGTATTTAAGAAGAGTACCATTTCAATAATTTCAAATTATCAATTAGAAATTTTATACGCTAATGTTTTTTTTTGAGTCATATCCATCATAATTTAGTGTAAAATTTTGGTCTCGAAGATATAAAACGAAATAAAATGTGCTCATTGGGTTTGAAATTAAAATTTCGGGCAAAATGACGGTAAAATCTTAAATATATGCCGGAAAAAATAAGCTCGACCAATTTTTTTAGTGATTGTAATAATAATAAATTCACGTTATAATATTATTTATCTTATAAAAAAATTGATTATTTCTATAAGTTTTTTTTAGTTATTGTAGATAAATTAATTTCACTTAATACTAAATTAATAACCTAGGCGAGTTATAACATAGATATTTCATTTTCATTGGAATATCCGCGTTATTTTGATAAATTTACATTTATTTCAATTATATTTTTTTATTAATTATACAAAGAATTTCTAATATAACTGTATTGGTTCAAAAAAAATCGTATTTATTTCTTTTTAAAGCTTATTTTCTTTTATTAAATACATAATCGGTATTTTTATAAATTTTTATATGTGAAATGTTTTTTAAAAAACCGTTTATATTTTTAAAAAAGTAGTATTTTTGAAATAAATCACGTATTCCACCAGCAGAAATTAACGTAAAATACTTCATTTTTCTATTTTTTTATTATATATATATATTTAATATTTGCGTGGAAAGGAGTTACATTGTGTCTAGTGGATGAAAAGCATATTTTCTTTAAATTTCTATTCATTATATGCTATAGTTGAGTTTTTAAACAAAGATAGGATAAAAGACAAGTAATTTGTACTTATTAATCATAATAAGTTTAATAAAAAGAAAAATAAATTCTTTATAATATTAATTAAATATAATAAAAAAGTTTTTGAGTTATATGGCACTACATAAATATCATCTAAAAGTACAAAGATAGGTAATAAAAATATGTGAGAAGTGGTAGATTTTCAGAATAAATCTTTATCCCAAGTTATTGATTATTTTTTTTTGTTTTTTTGATATTATAATTCTCTTACCATTATATTATTTCTTATAATATAACATTTCGATTATTAGTTTAATTAGATTGATATTTTAAACAATATGACAACAACATTATGTAATTATATATAATTTATGAAGAGTATGGTTGGGTTAGCTGAAAAATTAGTCTTTAAAACTCCTTAATTATTTATTAGCTCTACAAATGGAGCCCGATACGAAATGATCGCAATTTTAGAAAGCGAATTATTTTACTAATTGCCACAAATAATTTTTTCATCTGAAAATTTCCCAGTACTTATCCCAGAAAATTTGATTCTCTGATATCATTGATAACCATATCTCTTAATTCGAATTTTTTATAGCAAATCTTTAACTAGATGCACTCTTCTTGAAAGTACGGATTTATTCTCAGGTGATGTTTTTTTCACTATCAATTTAGACAATAATTTTACACAATACAACTTATCAGACAGATAAAATTTTGTTAAAACTATAAAGTAATATTTTTATTGCAGAACTGAGATTACCCAAAAATCTCAATACTTTACGGAATAATCAAAATTATAGATTTTTAATAAAAAAAACTAGATACAGCATTTACCAGTCTATGAATTTAATATCTATTTAAGTTATAAATGCTATGTTATGTGAAGTAATCAATAAACCTAAAGCACCCGTACAAATATAAAAAAATAGCCAATTTAATAATGCACGGTAAAAAATCCATGTCGAAAAGGTCCTAATCTTAGGGATAGACCGGAATATTTTTTTTGCGTAACGAAAAACTAAAGATAATAAAGTCATAATAACTAGTTTTTTACTAATCTTAATCAGAAAAATTAAAAAATTACTCTAAAATATTCTTGAGTTATATTATCACGCCAGTAAAAAACAATATTTATCTAATTTAATTAATTCAACTAGATGTTATATGTAGATAATGCTTCCAATTATAACATATATTTATCTTTTAATGAAATACTCACCAATTGATAATTGAAGGACCAAAAAAATTTCTTAACAAAAAAAAAAAAAAAGATTTCTTGTGAAAAATAATTATTAAGCCAAAAAAAAAAAAATTCTTTCGAATTTTAAAAATATACATGAAATTTAATGCACCTAATTAATGGATTTAATATGTTAATATGTGGAAGTTATTTTAAATATGTCATCTAAATAAAGGGATGTTCTATATATATATAAATTAATAATAAAAAAATTACTGTTATAAATATCTCAATATTAATTCGAGTAATAATAAAAATGTAATGATTAAGAGCTACTAAAACAAGAAGTTTATTTTTTGTATTATAGAGCTAGTGGTGATCAAAAGATTTAGAATACCGAATATTTCAACAAAATATTCGAAAAAAAGTTCAAAATACCCCAAATAAAGATTTATGACTTATTGTGTATCTATTAGGTTATCATCTAAATCCCAAGTTTTTTCAATAAAAATGCTTTGCGTGCTGATATTATAAACATTTTTACAATTTTTTTGTGCTTTTTAATGAAGTTCCTTAGTCATTTTCGATTAACAGGTTAAGATTATTTCTTCTAAAATATTAATCATATACCAAATAAATATAAGCCAAAAGAGTGTGGTCAGCACATCTTACAACTTGAGTTCCCAAAAAACTCCGAATTATAAATCTCTTTCATATAAATTGGTTTAAAAAAGATATTTGGAGCTCTTTACTATAATTAATAGTTCATCCTCCTCATGATTTCTTTGAATAAAACATAAAAATTGATACTATTCTATGATTACCAAGGTTAATAAAAAAGACATTAGTATACTCATTTAAATAAGATAAAAAAAAAGAGATTTCTACATATGCAATTATGTTATAATGATTAAAATTATTCATTTATATTTTTTTATAAATTGTGCTTGGTTTTTCTTGGTTTATTTTTCAAACATATATCATATAGAGAATTTTTGGGTGCTTTAAAATTATTTAACGGAATATAAAAATTAATTTTCAATTTGTTATTAGTATTAAATTATCTTTTAAAAAAGTTAAAATAAATAAGTCCTAACATATATATTTTAAAATATAATTAATATAAGGATAAATTCTGTATTATTAAAAAAAACATATTTTTCTGTCTAATTTTTCTTAAAAAATAAATTGTATATATAATTTCACATAAATTTAAGCTGATAAAAAATTATGAAAATCGATACAAAATAAATAATTAGATACAAAATCAATCAAATAGAGAGAATTTTCCAGACAAAATTATGTATAACTTTACAAAAAAAAAATGGGTTTTTTCTATTGGGCATAATTTTCTGAATTTTATTCTACTGGAAAACCCATTTTAAATAATACATGAATATTACGAAAAAAAATTCCGATTAGGATTAAATATTACGATTACTATTTTTTTATCTGAAAAACCAGAAAAAGGTAAAAAGTAATTAAAATCGTATTTTTTTATTATTTCGCACTTCTAACTTTCCCCTCGTATATATTTTTTCATTAATTGTTTTTCTTTCTCTTTTCCCCTTACTTTTTGCTTTCTGACTTTTTGTTTTTCACCTGAATCTTATCATGCTCAAAAATAAGAGTTGATCTGATAATAAATTGGTAAAAAATAACTAAATTCAATTTTAAAAAATAAAAATACCATTTCAATTTATTTAACTCATTTAATTTTTTTATTGATAGATTTAAGCTTCAAATAAGGATATACTCCAAGCAATAAGTAAATGGTTTGTAAGAAAAAAATAAATGTGGAAAGTACGAAATATTAATTAAGTCATATTTTGTGTGTTATATTTAGTATATATCAACGTATTATATACTTTGGATAAATTTTTAGTTTACTCGATGTTTTATTTTTTATAGAAAGGCGATTTTTTATTACTTTGGTCTCTAGTTGTTTCGATTTAACTTATAATGGGGTTGTAGGAATTGCGAAATTCGAAATTTAGGAGCATTAAACGGACTATTCATAAAAACATAATAAGTAATTATATTTAAGCTTTTAATTAATTTTTATATCAAATATCAAATAGATCTTCGATTTTATTGAAGGCATATTAAAGGTGTGTTTTGAATGGTAAAATCATTTAATGTTATTAAATAATCACAACTTTATAGATTTTAATATTTCTATTATATTTTAAATAAATTATGAAATAAATGTTAAAGAAAAGCGTCAATATTTTCTTGTTTATCGGCGTTGTGAGGAATTTTTTTCGATGTTTTTTTGTCTCCCTCTTGCCCTTTTTTTGATAAAAAGTCAAGTTTATAACCGCAAAACCTCCACTAATTTATAAAAAATAGTAAACTTAGTGGAATTTTTTATGTTTTACAAATCAATAAAAGCTATAAAAAACTTCATTCTATTTACTAAATTTATTCCAACGATTAGTATAAAATTATATTTTTGAACTTCTTTATACTCTCGAAAGCTGATGTAATCCCCTTTAAGATTTTTTTTTCTATTAATTGAACCCTTTCATTAGTTAGAGGTGAATCTGAAACTATATAATCTGACTTAATTTCATCGTTTGAAATCTTGTAAAAATTTAATATTGCTTCATCATTTATAAAATTGATTTTTATGTAATTCGGCATATCGAGTTCTGTTTTTTTTTCTTAACTTAAATCATATATTATATGCTTTCATAGGTCTAAAAATTCCGTTATGACTTTTTTTTTCCAGTTTAAGTACGAATTTTTTTTATAGTTAAATTGAATCGCTCGAGGCATTTATTGGTACTTATTCCGAATAAATTATAGCATTCAAACCAATTATCGTTAATTTGGACGTTATTGTTATCAAAGTAATCGTAAAACTGGTCAGACACATTGATAATTTAAATTTTGGACAAATTAAAATTTAATATTATCTGGAATTCCCTTCTGCTATTAGAAACTGATAGAAATTTATGTCAGATAAAATTTCCTCTATCATCATAGAATTAAAAGATTTAAGTTTATTCTAAATATTTTTACAAAAATGGGCCCAACAATTCACTCTAGTGCAAAAAGGGCTCAGTTTTTTTATCGAAATTGTTATTGATGGTGAAGAATCCGCAATTAAATGAATTGGGTTGAATGAACAACCTTGGGATTCTGTTTCTTTACGGATACTGTCTAATACCCAGAATTATGTTTCAGATTACTCATTGGATACTACAGCTATCCCTGTCAGTAAGAATATTCCGTTTGCATCGCTTACACCTGTAACTATTACAGGGTGACCAAGATCAATAAGATGATATTTTGAGTCGATGTGAATATTTTTCAAGTATTTTACTAGACTTAGAAGATACTTATAACTAATAAAGATATTTATATCACCAAAAATTTGTATAAAAAATATAAAAAATAATATATAATGGAAAATTGTAAGTATAAATTACCTGGGTCAATTGTATAGTTTCAAAAATATGCTTTTGTAGGATCTCTGTTTTTTATATCTTTATCTTTGTTTAGATATTCATTGATCAAGTTTGTTGTTATTACTGGCCTTTTTTTGACTCCCCTAAAGTTGCTAAGTACTTTATATATTGTTTTATTTTGAATTATAATATCTTTGAATGATAAATTCTGTTTGATTTCCCGCGGTATATTTACTCAATCTTTGTTTAATTTAATCTTCAAACTCCTATAATTTTTCTCTAGTGGTAATAAAATACAGTTTCTGTTATGATTAAATGCCTTATATACTTTACTTATTCATACGTAGTATTCATCCATTTTTATAAGAGCAGTACATAACAGAGATTTTTTATTCTTGCAACAGAAAATTGTTTGAAGATGTATTTTAATTTTCTTCTCGTTAATATTCTCCATTTTGAGGAGAATTATTCATTTTCGGTATCAATGGTGTTAGGGCAGATATTACAATCAATCTTCATCTTTTTTTCTAATTAAAAACTACCTTTATATAAATCTTTAGTGAAGAAAATTTAATATCGAAATTCTCAAACTGAAAAAGGATATAATTTTTTGTGCTATTTTCATACTAGCCTTATGTATTAATTTATGAATAATAACTGTAAATATTTATTTTTATAGGTTTAATCCAATAAAATCAATCGAACTAAATTATACAGAATAGAAAAAAATCGAAAGTTTGTGTATTTTTATACATAATTTTTTCTGGAGAAATTGCTTTATTTGATTTATTTTATACAATTTTTCATAATTTTGTATACACTTTTAGTAGTCTATATAATTTTAAATATATTTTATATGACTAGGAATTCCAAATTTTACTGAAGATAAACTCTAAAAGGAAATAAATTTAAATCTTAAAAAATTTTATTCTTCGTGTAAAAGCTATAAAAAGATGCTCTTATTACTTTATGCTTTGATTTGAAGATAAAATACTACTAAAATATGTAGGTTATTGTAGTTTCATCGCAATATATTTTTCAGAAGGAAGTTTTTTGTTGATATATTATCTGAAATATTCACTAATTTTTATATTTGTAATTATGTACACATTTTTCTCTGAAATTCAATGATAAAAATTAAAAATTAAATCTGGTTTCATATCTAAAAAATTAAAATAAAATAAAAATTAAATCTGGTTTCATATCTAAAAAATTAAAATAAAATAAAAATTAGAAAAATTGAAAAACCTAAATAAATTCACATTCTTAAATAATTGTATTTTTACTTTAATTTTTTCTAGTATTTGAATATTATAAATAAATTCCCCTTAAATAATAATAAAAAAACATTTCTTAAATAATCGCTTTTATATATTTGAAAAAATATAAGTGCATAGGTATTTTTGATACATTTAGGTGATTTAATTATCAATATTACCTCAATTTATTAGATGGTATTTCACAAGATATAGATTATTATTCACTTGAGCAAATTTTCTCGTGGTATGGAGCTGCTAGAGCAGCAGAGGGGATTTGGGCAAAATTTTTTCAAAAAATTTTTACTTTTTTTTTAAATTTTTCAAATTGGTTTTTATAAATTTTTGTTGACTTTAAAATAAATTTCCCGTAAAAAAAATAATAAAATTTTTCTTATTAGTATAGATACATCTTTGATTATATGTTTTTATTAAATATTAGTGGTGAAATTATGTAAAAAAATCATGAAAATTAATCTGAGTTGCTTTATAACGTTGGTTGCATAATTTAAAAATTACAGTATGGTATATTAAATTAATGAAAATTCAAAAAAAATATTTTGAAAGGACCAGAGTCCAATTTAGTAATATTAAGGAGGTATGAATTATAAATAGTTCGAATTTTTATTCAGAACTCTATTTTTTGTTTTTTAGTGTAAAGAATATGTTTAAAAATATCTAAAAATATATTAATGCTAATCCGAAAGTTGTTAGCTATATTATCTTTAGTATTATTTTTTTTCAATAATTTTTCTTGTATCAATATCAAGAAGTTGAAAATTTATATCATAGAAATATGTATATTAATATATTACCCATTAGATTCTTAAATAAATATTCAGGAAGACAATAGACACGGATTATATTAATAAAATATATACAAGCCTATTTTTTCTAACCTTAGTTTAAACCTAACCTTTATTTGAAATCTGGGATCATATACATTTCTTTCAACACTATTATTGGGTTTTTAAATCTAATAATAACCCACCCATTACCTATATAATTTTAATGTAATTACAATGAAAAAATAACATTTTCTCGTAATCAGTCCATTTTTAAAATATGATATGGAAATTGAGATGAGATCTAAACAAAATTTAGTATTTAAATGTATAAAATAGTAATTTTGACTACAGTTTATATTAAATTATTATTTAAGTAATAGTAAAAATATCTAAATAATCCGAATTTATCAATAAAAATTCCCATTACACAATATGGCTGAAATTTTTTGAATATTTTTATTATACATTTAAAACTGGAAATGCTATTTAAGCCATATTAGAAATTTCATCTAATTTCTCAAAATAAAAATTCAATATTGAAAAAACAAATTAAATAAATGAATTTTTTATAAAAAATATTTGTTTTTACAGCATGGTGTATTTATATTTTAGAAATTAAATAGAATTAAAAATTAGGTTAAATTTTCTGTAATCCTTTATTCTTTACACAAATTAAAATATTTTTACATATGAGTTAACTCAGCTACCAAACAAAAATTGAAGTAAAACACGCTATAAATAATTTAATTAATAAATTCCTGCTATATCGGATAACATTAGACTAAATTAGGATATTTTAAGCCATTTTAAACTAAAAATAAACACACTCAATCATAATACTCACCTTTTATTCAATCTTTGAATATTTTATCTTTTTCAGAGAAGTGAAGCCAATTTCTAAATGAAAATAATTTTAGTTTGAATCTCAAAAAATATAAATATGGCTCGGTACTAGAATTAAATTTAATTCTCTGCATAAAATCTTTAAATTTAAAATCCAAATGATCGAGTTTATAAAATATTTAATTTAAAAAATTATTCAAGCTTAATCTTAGATAGTTGTCTTAACCAAAATAATAAATTAAAAAATTTCGTCTAGTTTCACTAAAAATATATGCGAAAACTTAAAAATTGATTACTTGCAGCTATATTTCGTGTAAATATTTATTTTTTTGGGGGTTATGCTCTATTTTTCATATCATTTTGATTTTTTTCTATAAAATAAACAATATTTTTTAATTAAAAATTATAATTAAAAAAATAAAAGGCGATAATTTTTAAATCTTTTTATTAAACTAGCCAATTCTATATAAGATACTAATTCAATTAATTTTGAACTTTTTCCTGAATAAATCCTAGATATTTTAACAATATTAATTATAGAATAAAATCACATGATTCATTTTGAATGTAATTTTTTTTTATATGTAACTTATGGAAAATTTCTACGATATATGGCCTTATTGACAATATTTATTAGGGATATTTTTATAATAATTTATCTTGAAAAATCATCTTTTACTAAATATACTATCCCAACTCTCACTCCTAAAAAAGGTTAACCTCTTATTTAGTAGTAGCATCATATTAAAAAGCGATTTAAACGGATTTTATTACTAAAATATATAATGTATCTATTCTTTTTATCTCGATAATTTATAATTTTTGTAAAAACTCACTTTAGGATTTCAATTTTACCGAGTAAAACCGATAATTAATTATATTATCCCTTTTTTAAAATTCCATTAGACCGTATTCTGTACTAATTCTTCTAAGCTATACATTCAAAATCTGTAATTTTCTGATTTATGAGCCCACTTCCGTCCGATGCTCATAGCCATCTCTTTTATGATTATTTTTTAAAGCCCAGAACTTACCACTTAGTTTTCCATGTTGAGGGCAGAATATTTTTTATCAATTTTTTTATGTTATTATTTTTTATCTTTCTCGAAAATAAAAATCTAAAATAAATCGATTTTTCAAAGCTATACTCTTGGTTTATTTTTAATTTTTATATATCTGAATATTTTGCAACAACTTATTTTAATATATTTATTATAAGATAACCATTATATATTTGATGATGTAATGATATTTTTGAATAAAAATATAGGTTATTAAATATTACAGTGGTTCAAAAATGTATATAATAATACAGAATTTTGACTTATTTTTTTAGTATCACCAGTAAAAACCGTATTACTTATTGAAATGATGTATAAATTTTATTTAACTGTGTAAAAATGTGGCTAAGTTGATTTTTATACTCTTTTTTGTTAATAAATCTAATAATTATAAAAAAATTATTCTACATATATTAAAAACTGGTAATATAAACTTTTTTAGATTTAATTTAAAAAATAATATTTCCATTCAAAGAGATCAAATTTCACTTATGGTATATTTTTTACGTATTTCAAAATTTTCTCAATCAGAAAACCCTTTGCAGCAAAACACTAAATAAATTTATCATACATCTGTGTAAAAGCATAATTTTTTCCCCTAATATTTCTTTAGTATCATTTTATTGTAGTTCATTTTCACAGAAAATTTATCCCATAATTATTTTATGAAAAAGTATCTTATGAATTCAAAAAAATCAATAAATATACGTTCTCGATCTACATCTTCAAAGCTAAAAAACATCACTCAAATTGATATATAGAGTATTGTGATAATTTGAAATTTCTCATGCTAATTAGAGCTTTTGATAAAATAATTTTAATTGGGGTTTTTTGAATTTTATATAGACTGTGATAAGTTAGCAACTTTTTTTTACAGAAATTTGCTAATTTTTTTAAATAGTCTCGCATTAAACGAGTTTCATGGATGATCTGTTCTCTTTTTTTGTCATATATTATATTTTTACCTGAAAATTGAGAAAAAAATCAGCGATTTAAATTTATCTTATAAGTTCAATTAAAGTAACTAATATCTACATTGATGAAACTGGAATAAAATAATTTAGCTTAAGTCTAATCATAAGATTACCAGGTTTGTTTTTTAAAGCCTAAATTGTATATAAATAAGATAAAATATTGTATTTATATACTTTTTAATTTTAAAAGTGTGCTAATGAATGGTAAATATCTTTTTTGCTCGATATTGTAGCAAAAAAAAACTTTTTTTTGAACACAACTTAGATTTGATATGTATTTAATTTGGATGCTACACACTTCTGACTGGTTTTTGGGTGTTAAAATTACTTATAAATATTATATTTTTAATAAAACTGGCCACGTTTGCTGTACCTTCTAAACCGAGATTATCTATTAAAAAAAATGTGTTTTGAAATAAGTTACAATAGCTATAGTATTCTATAAATAATTACAAAAACCTATATGAATACTACTTTATCATATTTTATATCCTTCTTTCATTATTCACAAAATATTGTATATATATTTCATTGCTAATTTAATCCTTTTTTAATGACATTTTTTTTGACCTATAAGACTTTTTTAAATTTTTATATGGATAAATGCTGTTTTTTTTTTTCCTCTGATAGTTTTTTTCCCCAAATCTATGAAATTTTTTATCTTTGAAAATCATTCATTCTTTTATCGTAAAATTTATCCAATTTCAATAAATATCCGCAAAAATATATTATTTTATTCATAAAGTAAAAGTATATTGATACACATTTTTTAAAGATTTTCTTAGTACTTATTTTCAAAGAGATGATTTTTTTAAAAAACTATATTACCAAAAATTTCAAATCAAAATTTCTCTTTAGTAAAATTTTATTTGTATAATAATACATTAAAAAATAGTAAAATAATCTTTATACCCTTAATAACTCAAATATTGTTGGTGATTTCTTTTCAAAAAGAACAAATATGTTCGATATCCGAATTTTTAATTAAATATCATGTAAATTTCTTTAAATCGCTAATTTCACACTTTTTTTTCCTTAAATTTTTTTGAAATAATTTATTCTTTACATAAACATAAAATTATTTACTTCAAAAGTTTTAAATCATTATCGAAAAAGATTGGATATTAATTTTTTCAATGTATTTGAAACAAAGTGACAAAGTTGCTTAGGTGAGAAGCAAATTTATTGGATAATTTTACCTATTGACCAAAATTGGCTTAAAATAATTATAATTAGCTCATTTTAGCTCAATTCCAACCAATAAAATATAAATATAATACTTAAACCATAATCATATTCTCACTAGTTGTCATATATTGGTACCTTCTGTTATTATCATTTTGAGATATTATTTGGCTAATAATTCTCATCTTTGAATAGGCGAAAAAGGAATGAAGAAATTTATTATCATTTTTCTAATCGTATTTAATCGAATAAAGATTTATCATAGGCGAGATATTTTGCAGATATGTAATACTATTAGAAAATTATTTTATTAAGAAAAAGTAATTATTCCTTTTATATCAAATAAATTTGAAATATAAATAGAGGAGATAGTACGAACCCCCCCCCTCCTATATCTCAATTAAGAAAAAAAAATAGTTGAATATTGTAAAGTTTTATAAAAAGATGATTAATTTAAGATAATCATTTCAATTGATAGCCAATTTTTTTTCAATAATTGGGAAATTTTAATCAAACAATTTACTTCATTATTAAACCCCCTAAAAATAACAAAACTTCCACAGTTCTACAATTTTATGTAGTTTCATAATAAAAATTCTTATTAACAAAGTGGGTAAGCTTTATAGTTGGGAAATTATTTATGATTCAATCCAAAAAAATTAAAATTCAACAGAATATCGGTATTTAGTGTTTTTTAAATATTTTCTCTTATTGAGTTTATTGATGTTAATAACTTTATTATAGGAGAAAATGGATAAAATTGGATAAAATTGGATAAAAAAAGGAAAAAACTCTTTTCTTAGGTTAGCGCCTTTTGAGAATATATAAGAAAAAGATGGAAATTAGTAAAATAAATCAAAAACCCCCATTCCTTAAACAAATTATTTTTTTTTAGAAATTAAACTAGAAAAATAAAAAAAATATTTAATATTACCCTTTTCTAAAATTTAATTAGTTATATTATCCAATTTCATTGATATAGATTTTTATTTCTAAAGTTATCATTATATAACCTCTGTATTTATATTTTTTTAACTTCCATCGTATAAACGGCCAATTATTTTTTTTAATGATATTACATCCAATAAAAAACCCCTTTAAAAACTAAAATCATAAAAACATTTAATTTTTTCAACACTGAAAGTTTGACCATTATACGTTAAACGTGAATTATAGCTTCTATTACTATATTTTATAATTGTAATTCATCTTTTAGAGGGTTATTCCCCATTAAAATCACACCATTGTCACCAAAAAAAAAAAAATGGAAATTATTTATTATCCTTTATTTGGAAATTTTTAACCGAATTAATAAAAATTTATAAAAATAAAATTATCTAGTTTTTGATTTTAAAAATTATGGAGGAAGGTAATTTTTGGTTTAAAATTATTATTAATATATATATATAACTTTTATAAACGAGTCCTCCGCACCTAATTTTTATTAATATAACTATTATATAAAAAATCAAATATATTATCTCTGCTAAAAAGACATGTTATTTTGTTTTATATTGTAAATTCGAAAAATATCTTATCAATTTTTTTTATCACCTGTAATAAAATGTAAAGCTCGGAGTATACTGTTTCATACACTTTTTATCAGATACCCAATTTAAATACTGAAATATGACACAAAATAAATAAATAAAACGTAGTTGATTATTAGGCACTATTTAACAGAGAAATTTTTTCACACTCATTTATTATCATATATATTACTAAATATTTTTTAATGACTACATGTATGGGATTAATTTTAATATTAAGGTCACCAAGTATGGAAGTAAATAAATTGTATTATATTATACAAATATGTCTTAATAATTTGTGGTTTTATATTCTATTTATATCCATTCTGAAATGTTTACTTTTTTATTTTTAGTAAAGCTTGAAAATATTTTTTTAAAAGGAAAAATCAAAATTTATTATGTTTTAATTTTTTTATCACATTAAAAAAATAATAAAATGTATTAAAGACTCTAAGAATTTTTATTTTAGAATATAAGTTTATAAACAAATATGTGGGCGCGTATACATTCATTTAATTGATAAATAATCAAAAAATTTGATAAATAATTATTTTTTTTTAATATTTTTGGCACCTCTTTTTTTTTTCAATCCAAAACAAGATCAGATGAGCCTAATCCCAATCTTCTTTTATATATGTGTAAACAAATCTCAAATTAAATAATTTCTAATTAGTACACATGAAATTTTTATAGTTTTATAGGTAGAAATATTTTTAGATATTATAAAATAAGCCATGTTCACGAATATTAATATTATTTAATTTCAAATTTCAAAATCAAATTCCATTAACCTTGAATGACAAACTTGGTGAAATTTAATTTCTTTTATTTTAATTCCAAATTTCTCCGTTGTGAAAATCGGATATTTCTAAAAAAATATAATAAAATTTTGCAAAGGTGTTGGCGTATCGATATTTCTGCTTTTTAAATTTTTTTATCTCAGATTTTAATTAAATTATAAAGATGATATACTATATCCTTCAATCTCAAGAAATTTATCTGTTTTTAACAGTTAATTAAAGTTTTAAAGGATTTTCTTTGTGCTTGGCGAATTTTTTTGGTATCCTTCATACAATTTAATTTTTTTATAAAATTTGTAATTAAATTTAATAAAAATTTAGTTTACGAAAAAATATATATTAATAACCTTATTTTTTCTTAAATTTTTTTTACAAATAACAGTTTCTTTTTTTTATTAGGATTACAGGGTTGAAAAACCCCCTTAAGTGATAAAATTTAATCAATTTTTTTTATTAGATTAATTTTATCGGTCAATCTTTATTTTGTTTCCGCGATTGGCTATCGAACTTAGGGTCATATTTGCATTATTTAGTCAAATATTTCTTAGAAATACTCATCCCTGCTTCATAAAATTTCCAAATACCAATGAAAAGTATCATTTTAATTTATTTTATAGATTTTTTAAACCAATTTATTTCATTTGCGATTTTACATGTAATTTTTTTCGCCTGATATTTAATTCATGATTTTTTATTATATTTGATTATTTATTTGTAATATCCGTTTTTTGCGGAAAGTTGAAAAAGAGTTTCTAGATAGTTTAAATGTCATTCCTATATTTAAAACAATTAAAATCGGTAGAAATACTATTTTTGTAATATTAAATCAATTTTTTATATATTTTCCGGTAATTTTTCCTTCATGGTAAAATTTTTACAGGAGGCTTACTACTTTAGGCTTTAAATTTGTATTAATGGATTCATATTTTAAATTAGGGGTTTCATCATAATTTTTTATTTCTAGCTTTTTCCTCTTAAGAAATATTATTTTATCCGTAAACTTTTTTCGAATGCATATAAATTTATTCTCTTTATGTTTGAAACCCACTAAGTCATCGAACTCAAAACTAAAATTTTTGGGTTGGAGGAAATGAACGTAAATTTTTTGCTTAACCTTGTTAAATTTAAAGTTTTTTATTTATTTACATAATTTTGCTCAATTCTTTTAATAAACATTATTTAAGTTTTTATATTTCCGTTGCTTATATATGTATTTAGAGAATTTTTTTACTTAATAATAATGAATTTTTAATAAGTCAGATTATAAGATTTTTAAACCAGAATTTTTAAATATTGTTTTATTTTCTGATAAATACTATTAAATATTCAAACTCACAAATTATTTTGGGAGCCATTTGCTAGTATAAGTTTTTTCTATAATATTGTGAATTTTTCTCATAATAAATTTTTTTTTTCATGATATTTACGTCATTTTTTATTAATTAGAAATAGTGAATTTTATAATTCATGGTCTTTTTATTGCTAAAATATCAATTTATTTGGTTTTCCACATAACTATACAGTGTAAATAATAATTATTTCATATATTAGGTCAATTTTTAATAAAAAATGGCATCTGATTTTATTTTAATTAATTAGCTTTAAAAAACCTACATTTTTTTGGAAGCTCGAGAGTTTTAATATTTATTATCTATTTCTTATAATTTAACAATTTTTTTTTTTGAGCTTTTGGACTATGAAAAAATATCTTGGAATTTGTTTATGTGTTTGCAGCGAATCACAATTATTATGATAAAAAACTATTTATTTTTATAATATTCTGTTTTATCTATAATTTTCGAATTTTCTGGGTTTAAATTTTGCTATTTATTTTTCGGTGCATGGATTTTTTTATAATTTTAAAGTCGACCTTAAATTTGGTAAAAAAATTACCAACAGCTTGAAGCTAATTTAATTATTGTTTATTTTATATTTAGTATAATAAAATTTTGGGATCTTTATTCTAATTTTAGTTGACTTATCAGTATTAATCTTTAGAATTTTTTTTCATAATTATAAATTAAAAAATTTGCAATGAATTTGATATTTAATAAGAAAAAAAATTATACATTTCATTTTAAACCAATTTATTTTGAAATTATAGAAAAAATTTATTATTTTTCAAACGATTTTTCTTATTGATGATTATAAAGACTTAATTATTGGATTATATATCACGGGCAACAGTATACTTCCTTACTTTAATACCTAGTCTATTTAATTTCTTCTATTAATAAAATATTAACATAAATTCTTTTTCTTCATCCGAGATATGTTTTTTTTAATATAAATTATATATTTTCTGCATTTTTTTAGTTTTTATAGTATTAAAATTATAAAATTATAAAATTATAATCAAATCGAACACAGGTATTTTCTTGACATATTATCAAGAAGTATCTTTTCAAAATTAGAGAAATCTTGAATTTTCAAATTATTATTATTTTATAAATAGATTATCTAATTTTGATCTATCTTTGATACAATCGGTTTGAGAATTTTTTGACAATTTCTTAATAATTTTTTGCGTTTATTTTGTAAAAAAAATATTTAAAATTTTCTTTTCAGTATTTGGAAGAGCATTAGGTTTCCAATTTTTAATTTTTCTTAAGTCACTGCTTTTTGGAAGCAATTTGATAAAATTCCCTTTTAAGTTCCGATCTCATTTGCTTTCATCTAAAAGGTATTATATCCTTTCAAGTATGTAATTACTAAACTCTTCAGTTTTTGAAAAAAATATAAATTTAGTCTTCCAGACCCTCGAAATTTGTTTTTAGAACTTTTTATAATCACTGAATAAATTTCATATCTTATAACATATTATTAGGTCTCGTATATTTAATGATTTTCTGTAAATTTCGTAATTTTTTCTGAAATCTAGTTTAGTTATTCGCTATTGTAACTTTCTTTTGAAATAGCTCTCCATAAAAACGTGATGTTTATTTGATATATATATCTTTTCGGAATATTTTGCCCCATTTATCTCTAGAAATACATTTTTTTCTTTTTATTTTCTGTTAATAAATTTAAAAAAATAAAAATAAATCACACTTTATCTCAATTCGCTAATCTATGGACCTTTAATATTTCTGTTAATCAGTAACTGCTTTTTATAATTGTTTTATATTTTTAGTTTGTGTCGGACGTCTTTTTCTTTAAATTATCAGAAAATATAGCCTCTTCTCTAATACAGGGGTCAATTTTAGAATTTGGCTCATACAAATAGGCGTTTTTCTATTTTTCTTTTTGAAACCCACTTTTTTTATTTCTTGATTTATTACGGTTTTTTTTGTACGGTCGTTATTAATTTATTGTTTTTTGTCTGTCTACCAGATATTAGCCTAGTGATTTTTTTTTTTAAAGATTGAAATTCATCATCCGCGTCTCAATATTCTTAGTTCGAATTTTTTTTATTTTCTATTTCAATTACTAATTTTTTGAAGTTAAATTCTTAGTAATTTATGATAAAAAAAAGATTTTTTATTAATTTTTTGTTTGCAAAACTGGCGAATGTATTATCATATATAAATATTACTTATGTATTAAGAGTAAATTTTTCATTTTTATGTATTAATTTTTTTTTATCGTTTTTAATAGCGATTTGTGGAACTTTTTCGTCTATAATTTTCTGATTCAATTACTTAATAATATAAAATCAAATTATAAGAAATTAAAGTAAATATATATCATAAACCGTTTTCGCAAAATCACAACATTCTGGAAAAGTGTTATTTTCAGATTTAAGGAGCAAGTTTTAAATTATTAATGATTTATTTCCTTTTTGCATTTATTTTCCTATAATAAATATATATTTTTCATTTAATATCACTGATAAAATTAAGAATTTTATTTTCATCTACTGATATTCTTAATCATAGTTAGAATTTCAAGCTATTTAACATTATATTTTCGATATAAATTAGTTTTGATATATGGTAATTAAAATACAAAAAATTGAAAAAAAATAACTTATTTTATTTTTTTCATCTGTATTAGATCGATCTTTCTAAATAAAAACTAACATTGAATTAATATTTTCATTTTAAATAATCAAGATATATTTTCTTTGATTTTCTATTGAAATTTTATTAACATATTCCATGAAGATATATAAATCGTTGTTTTTATAAATTAGAGTGGATAATTTTTTTTTGTGTTTTATTTTTATCCCCAATATTACATTTCTTAAGATCCAAAACAACAATAGTGATTTTTTTCATTATTTGTAGCTTTTGAGTTTTTGAATGAAATTTCTTCTTCAATAAAAGGGTTTTTTGGTATTTGATCAGTTGTAGGAATATTAAACGTATAAATATTAATAACTATTTGTTATTTCTATTTCTTTTGGTGGCAATTTAATTTGAAGTTTTCAGTGGTTTTGATCTGATTTTCAATATCCATATAATTGCTTTTCTATTTTTATATGATATATTTTCAGTTATATCAATGATTGATAGATTTTTCTTAATGGATTTTTTTTTACTATATGATATCGCTTTTATAAGAATTTTAATGTTTTAAAAATGTTTTTTATTAAATTTTTGATAGCTTTTTATTTTTATATTAAAATTACAACTGGTTCTAGTTCTATAAAATAATACGGATCCTCTAATAAAATTCAGTGTTTTGGATACCATAAACTGTTTTTATCATTCAGAATTTATTGTTTTAAAGAAAATTTTTTTTCTGGAGATAGAGGTAATTTTTTAATTTCAATGGATACAATGGTATCAAAAGATATGTGGAATA
>LSSL01005107.1:0-19877 GCA_001953115.1 Smittium mucronatum
TAGGATTATCACATCCACTTAGATTATGTGGTTAAAATCTTTTTTAAAAAAATGTTATAAATTTTCTACTTAAACTGGTTTTTTAAAATTTTAACACAAAAAATTCATATCCAAAAGAAATTTCGTTTCTTCTTTACAAGTTGATGAAAACCTCTACAAATAATTTTGAAAAAAAAATCAAACCGAAAATGTTTATCTTTTTTTAGTTATTCTTGAAATTATTTCTGGATACTAATAGTCTCAATTTAAAGCTATAAAGTTTACTCAATTTTTATTGCAATATTTTTGTGTGTAAATCTTTTTCTTTTTTAATTTATTAGCTACTTATAAGATCGTTTTTTTACTAGTGAGTCATTTCTGTTCTCAAAGTTTCTATATATTTCCGATAGGTTTTGAATTATTTCAGACATTATTAAAAAATATTAATATTACTATTTTGATGTCAAATTAATGCTAAGCCTCTCTATATAACTTTTTGTGCTCGGTGAGTAAACACTGCTGTCATTATAATTATAGTTTGAAATAAAGTATTTTTTTATAAAAATTTACATATGACTATTTTTTAAAAAAATTCTTAATGTTTTACAATTAATACATTCCATATCGATAATATTATTTTTAATTAAGAGAGTTTTGAATCTTAAATAAATACGAATTGTTTTTTTCGTGAATGGTAAAGAAATTTTCGAAACTTTTTATTAGTGCTTCCAATACTGTGCATTAAGCAGTTAATTCTTACAAAATACTTTTCGGATTTTTTTATAAAGTATTAGAGTTTTACGTAATCAGCTATCAATTTATTTATTTGAATGTTTTCTCCGAGATTTTCGAGATTTTTTTAAAAAAATTATTATATATATAACTATGACTTTCCTTTTTAATTCTAGATTAAAATTAGGAATATAAGAAAAAATTTTTATGTTATTATCATTGATTTTTATAACAAAATCCTATAAAAATATCTTCTAGTTTATATTCTGCTTCAAAAATTTTATTTCATACACAAAATAATTTATGAAAAAGTTTCTTAAAGAAAAAAAGTGCATTGTTTTCAATTTTATTTATTTATCTATAAACTAATATTCTATTTACCTACTACGAAAATATTTTAACTTTTTTGAGTGGTTATTTAAATTTAAATAAAGATATTTAACTGGGTGTTCCACTTTTTATTATCATTTAAATACCATATCAATCAATATGAACTACTATATTAAACACCGAATCCATTCTAAAAAACGATTTCTTTTATCGCTCAGGGTTTTTATATCCAACATGTATTTTGAGTCTTCGTTTTAAGGCATGAATATTTTATTTTCAAAAAAAAAATTATAATATTTTGAGATATATTTTCTTCTAATAAAATCAAAGTGGGATTTTTCCAATTTAGTGAACACCGTACAATCTGGAGATTTTTTTTTATTGGTAGTAGTTATAGATAAATATTTTTTTTAAAAAAAATAATAATAAATAAGTATCCGTATATTAACATAAATAATATTTTTACTATTTTTTATAATTAGCTATATCAATACATAATTTTCTAATGTTATTTTATTTAACAAGAATTTTTTAATTATATTTGAAAGTTTTTCTATTATTAAATACAACCCAATTATTAAACAATATTTTTTTCGAATATTAAATTTCATCTATCAAAATCCAAGATTTTTAAGTGAAAAATCAAAAAAAATCTTAAAAAAAGGCTGGATAAAAACGTATTTGAACCCCCTTCCCTCTCAAAACCACGGAGTATTATAATTTATAAAAATTTTGCATTTTTTGAGAAAAACCCGTATAAAATTTTTTTTCTTGAAATGAATTTATTAATGGATGGTATGATTTTTAATTTTGATCATATCTATTTATTATTTTTTGTATACAAAATAATTATAAAGATGCTATTAGCGGCATAGGGGATTCTTTCAAAACTACCAGAAACCAATCATACCAAAAAAATTGTTCATAAAAAATTATTTTATCTATTTCATGATAATTAGAAAAAAATTTCTTAGTTTTTATAACAAATGAATCATTTTATTTATAAGTTTTGATACTATTGATCCTATTTGTTACTGATTATTTTATTTTATTATCTCGATTATTATGTCTTTCAAATTTATTTAAATTTTTTATCATCACTTAATACAACCAAAATATATACGACTCTCCAAAAATGTTTTGAGTTTTACCATAAAACTAGTTTCAGTATCAGAGAATTTATTTAATATGTCATCTTATAAAATATCTTTTAAAAAATTTTCTAATCTATTGTTAGCATAAAAAACTGACAGGGAAAAAAAACTTACTAACTAAATACGAAGTCAAACTGAATTCTAAAATAAAAATTATAGGTATAGAAGTGTGAAAATCTCAGAAACTAGTAACAAAAAACTTTTTTTTTAAAAAAAAAAAAACATTGAATACATGTAGTTCATAGATTATGAGGGGTTATATAAAAATCAAATTTTTTAAAATTGGGTTAATAAATAGTGCTCGAATAGTTAAAATTTTCTTTAAACATTAAAAAAGAATATATAAATAATTTTTTACTTGATCTAACTTGATTCAAAATACTTAACGATATTTTTTTATACAATTATTCATATTAGATCTAAAAATAAATTCCCCGATAAGTTAGACTTTTGAAATTTTAATCTGAGAAAATAAAGCATAATTATATATTTATAAAATCAAAAATATAAATATTTGTTTATTTTTTCGTTGGAAAATTATAACCCTAAATTTATAAAAATTGTAAAATTTATTTTTTTCATGAGAAATTTTTGCCCGATGTAATCATAATATTAGTTTTTCTTATTGAGTGTTCCCAAATTAACAAGAATTATCAAATTGAAATTAAATAAAACCAATTGTATTTATCTATATATTTGCTATCTATATTATGGCATGATAATTAAATCGTATATGTATTCGAAAAAAATGTTTTTTTCGAAAATGATAAAATACTTGAAGTATTATATTAATCGCCCAAACATAGTGATAAAAACCTTTATTAAGAAAAAAACAATTTTATTAATTAATAATCCTCATAAACGAATTTATTCTAGTTATATCACGAGACGATATTTTCTAATTGCAGAATACCTTACAAACATAACTTATTAAGTTCGGTTTTTTACTTAGTAGATTAAATATAGTTTTATGATTTAAAAAAAGATTGGTTACTTAATTTATAAACAATGATTAAATTAGTTGTAGGAGTTGAAAAAAACCACTGTTATATACCGTTTACTCTGGTTTCAGGACTATTTGTGTGCTAACAATCCACATATTGGACATTTGATATACTTTTTTACCAATAAATAGAAAGATTTAATATTATAATTTTTTAATCATAATTTTAAGAAATACACAAATATCTTTTGTCAATATAAACTTAATCATTCAAAATGATTAGTAGAAAGAGTAGAAGAAATAGTAGTATGCAAATAGTTATTTCAAGGCTCTTCCTTATTCTTTTTTGCGAATAAATTTATGAAAATTATATGAAAATTTACCATTAATGGACCCAGATTTGTGACTCACTAATTTTTTTTTCTATTAAAAGTTACTATGGCTATGTATCTGTATTTATCCAATATTATAAAAAGATTACCCACAATAACATAACATAACACTGAGAGAAAATTAAAAGCATTTTTTGCAACTTCGACCCTTAAAGGATTAAAAATACATAATCTAACGAGAAATATCTATTTATAATCTTAAAAAAAATATACATTAATTCTTTTAGTTATAGTTTTCAAAAATTAACATTTTTTTTCAATTTTTATATTATATTATGATATTTTTATGATACTAGAATTTTCATAAGTTTTAATAAAATGCATATGGTTGTATTTAAAATTTGGTGAAAAAAAAAAAAGCTAAAAGAGCTAAGCGAAGTACTAAAGTATGGAGATGTGTAAAAAAATAAATTATCTGAAGCAATGGCTCCAAATCTTTCGTATAACTATTATGCCTGGGAAATAATTCGTTCCATTTATCAAACTTTATAAATATAAAAAAAGATCAATATAATAAAAATTAGTCAAATTAAAGATAAAGAAATAAAGAATTTACTTTTGAGGGCATAAAATATACTATTAACTTTTTACTACATTCTTAATTTGAAAATATGAGGCTAAGATAAAGTAAAAAAAAATTGTGTGGTTAAAAATTTTTATTATTAAAAGAAATTTCTTATTGGAAAAATGTGAAAATTTATCTGAAAATTATATTTTATAATTTATTTATACGGTTTGTTTTTGCGAAGATAAATCCTATTTTTACTAATTAATCAAGAAAAAAAATCCCGGTATAGAAAAAAATTTATGTTAAAATATTCAGCATTATGGTGAAATTATTTTTTTAAATATGGAATATTAATTTTTTATTTGAAGGGACAAAAATTTTATTTGTTAAAAAAATATTTTAATGATATTGGTTTTAAAAAGCGCAATAAAATCTTATGTAAATTGTGAGTCATTTATATCATTTATATCATTTATAGCTATTTTCATGGCCAATATATATACTCTTTGATAAATGTAACACCTTATAGGTTAAGTATTTATAATTAGTAATTTTTTTAAAAAAAACTTAGTTATTGGACTTAAAAAATTAACTTGAAGACAAAAAAAATAAATAAAAATACATTTTGAAATTAAAAAAATGTTTTATATACTATATAATCTACAATAAAATCAATCTGTTAATATTAATCATTATTAAAGCGTTTTATACACACAAAAAAACGCTCAAATTTTTTTAATAAGCAAATTAAAAATATATTAATCAGTAAAAGAGGAACTAGTCTTCATCACTTTCATTAGCAGCCTTCGTGATATATTTTATTATCTCGATATATTTACAAATTGCATAAATTTCTAACTTAAAATCATTTTTGTTGGTCTTTTATTAACACCAGCTAGTTTTTTTTTATAAAATATTTATAAAAATAAAATAAAAAATAGTAATAAATAAATCATCATCTTTATTAATCAATCTCTTGTATGATAAAAGATTAATAAGATAAATTTAGCTTTCAAAATAAATAAACCTTATATTTTTAAATTTAAAAAATATTTTCCGTTTGAGAATTAAAAAAAATAAATCGGTTATATTTTAAAATACCCGAATAATTTTCTTAACAGTAAAAATTATTGTCAAATAATCACAGATTTCGAAATTTGTATCTTTATTTTTTATAGAATTGCAAAATAATTAATAAAATTATTTATTCTATAAAATATATAATTTTTTTATTATTAATCTTGATAATATAGTTTTCCTTATGATCTATTCAGTTGGTTTTTAAAATATATATTGATTTAAGACTGTCCCATGCATCACATTATCAAGGAGAAATTGCTATCATTTTAATTTTTTCTAGATTTATTAAGCTTTTTGTAAATTTTATCGGAATATTTATTTTCTAATCATTATTAATACACCAATAATATTTTTTTAAATCTCATTAATCAATGATAGGGCTATCAATCAATAAAAACTCGATTTATGTAATTTATAATGTATTTAAATTTTTATGATGCAATATTAAATAAATCGAAGAGATTATTATTGATATTCACATTAAATGAGTGTAGACGGATTTATAATTAGATAATTTAATGATTAAATGAACCATTTATTTCGGAAAAAGTACCTTATAAGAATAATTGGCTTATATAAAATTATTTTTACGAGTTTAAAACGTAATCAGGGTGATGGGGTAAATTTCAATTCTTTTATAATTCTAGTAAGGTTATAAATATAAATTCTCTAATATTACTAAAGAAATAAGTTAATTTATTTAATTAAAATCTTATTAAGAAATATAAATTTATTATAAAATTACTTAACAGATGTTATTTTAAAATTACATATGTGTAAATATTGACTCTAAAAAATTATTACCTTTAAATTTGACTCCTTAGCTACTTTAAATTAGAAGTATGTTTAAAATTACAAAAGTTAAGTTATCCTAAATCCAATTTTTTTTTAATTTTCGTAGTTAAGAATAACTATTTATTAAAAAAAAAATTATTAATTTGTTTCTTAAAGAGAGGAAATTTTTATAAATCATCTAATAAAGCAACAAAATTATGAATAAAATAATTTAATAACTTTGCAAAATATTTTATTTCTGAGCAGAATCTTAAAAATTAAATTTTTTCTGTTTTTCTAATTTGGAAAATAATTATAAAATAAGTATAAAAATATTAGATAATATTGAATTGACGTCACATAAAAAATTTTATGTTGAAATTAAGTTGAAATTTCTCATGAAATAGCATGCTTTTTTAATTATATTAAATTTTTATCAGGAAAAATTATTATATCTAATTTTTTACATAGAAGACAAAATTCTGGTCATTAAAATAATCTTCTATGTGCATAAAAACTTATTTTTAATTAAAATTGATTTTTTATATAGTGAAATAATAATAATTGATTAAAAAAGTTCGAATTTTTTAGAAAAAGAAGGGTCATGCTATTCCGAAAACTACACATTTTTTAAATTTTGAAGGATTCATAATTTTCTCTTTTGATTTTTCTGGATGATACAAATTAATCCGTTTGATCTTCAGCAAAAGCATATACTATAGTCATATTTTCTTGAAATATAGAATATTATTATTTTAAATGTATAGATATTATTGATCTAGATTGGGAAGAGTCATCTCTTAATATGAAAGCTGGTTCTCAAATCATGTAATAACATGTCTTCAAAAATGAAAAAAAAATCTCACTGATAATAAAATATGTTTATAAAAACTTATATATTGTCAATAATCATGAAAACCCCTATAATAAAAAATATCTACACAAAGTTTTTTTTAATTAATTTAAATTTGAATTTGGTGATAGTATAGGGTGATTGTGATGGTGTTTCAAAAAAACTATTCAATGTAATTTTATTTCTCTATAAATCAAAAACTCACAAAATTACGTAATAAAACCGTGGTCGCTAAATTTTCAACCTGTTTTTATTAGTTTTAATAGAAAAAAATGCTTATATATATAATTAATAGTATCTTTCATCGATATTGATTTTTTTAATATAAGAATTTTTTTATTTATACCAATTCCTCTCTATTCTCATAAAATCAGTGTTATTTTTACTCTCTAAATTTTGTTTTTGTTTTTTACGTTTATTAAGGATAATTTTATGATAAAATTTTGGTATCTATATAATTTTTTAATTAATAGATTAATCTTTAGTGTTCATTTTAATCTATATTTATCTATATTATAGATCCAATATGGTCTCCAAGAAATTTTGAATCCTATACTCTTCCTTTCCCATATGGATTTAATTAAATTTTTTAGAAAAAAAATCCAATAAAATCGTAAATTCATTACATTTGACTTTAAAAAGAATATTATAATAATGTTAAAAAACCCTAAAAGTAATCGGTGATAACTAAAATACCATAATCATTTAATTTAAATATTTTAATCACATTTATAAAAAATGATAACAAAACAAGTAAAAATTGAAAGAATATGAAAAATAATTCAAAATAAGCGAATTATATATTCTTAGTACAAATAATTTTTTTTAAAAAAATAGACATATAAAAATTAAGGGAAAAAATTAACAAAAAAAGCAAATTTCAAATATGACAAAAGAAAATCTGAATTTGATAAAATATAAAATTATAATATATCCTAATTCGAGTTTCTAAAAATTTTGGGGATTTAAAGTAGCAAAATTAAATCCATGAAATTTTCAATTTTATCAAATTCAGATTCGCTATTGTTCTAATTATAATTTACTTTTTTTGCTAATTTTTTTTTTAAACTTTATACACTTTAATTTTTTTTTAATTGGATTTTCTAAGAAAAAAATTGAATTAACTTATTTTTTATTTAGTTTTTTTTTTTTTTTCTAAATTAAATCCGCTTTTTTATTATTTGGTTCAGCGTTTTTCAAACAGTATTAAAAAAGATGATAAATAGAAAAATGTTAATTAATAAAAAAAGTCATCAAAATATTTTGAAAATAATTAAATGCTGATATTAATTTACTTTATGTAATCCTTTATTTTAAAAATACAAAAAAAATTAGTGAAATCTTTAATTTATTAAAAAATAAAAATAAATATGTCAAAACTTTAAAAATATAAAATTTAAGCCCTTTACTCAAACAAGAATTTTTAATTTGGATTCATAATGCATATTAGAATATTTTTATTAATAAATAATGTATTTATATACAAAAAAAAAAAATCATTATAAATATTTGGTATTTGATATTTCCAAATAAAATACTAAAAATTCTTATATTTAATTCAAAATATAAATTAAATAACGAACTATTTATTTATATAAGATATTGTACCAACAACTGGTTATAAATTTGATATACTGAAATGAAATCAATAAAAGATAACTTCGTTAAAGTAGGTTTTAAGATTTTTGTGGTTTTTTTTTTTAAAAAAAAAGCATAGTAGACATTAAAGTATCTTATTATATTTAAAAATTATCTTTGAGTGATTTTATGATGAATTTAACAAAAAAAAAATCATGTGACTTTTGCGATCTTTAATTATTACATTTGTACTAGCGAGAAATATCTAAATGCTATTTCGATAGAACTTAAATTGTTAAAATAAATATTTTATTATTAAAAAATAAAAATAAATCAAATGATGAAGTTTTTAAAATAATTATGGTTGATATGATTTATAATTTCTCCTAATGCCTCCAGTATCCTCGTTCTTATAAAAATCTAAATATTTCCAATCAAATTATTTATTCATATCTAAATCTGTTTATCAGCTTATAATTTATTTCTATAAAATTAATCTTTTAGAATTTAGTTGTTTTGGAATTATTTTTTTTATAAACGAAAATTGAACTAATTCAGATCCTTTAAATCAAGAAATTCGGTTTTTGAAGTTTTCTAATGTGATTATAAAAAAATTATTTATTTATACTTTAAATAACATGTAATAATTAATAAACCTAATAGGTTTAAAATGTGTAAAAAATATTTTTAAATTGATTAAACAGATAAAAAACGATTTTTCTGTAGGATTTTTCATATCTTAAAGTCAGAAAAAAATAATTTTCCAAAAAAAGAAAATTAAAAAAAGAATTTAATTAAAAAATTTTTAATTAGACATGATTAAAATTTGATTTATTCAAACAATATTTTTATAAAATAATAAACTCAATTTGGTTATTATACTTATATATATATATATATATCTAAATAAAATTGTTTATTATAAAAAAATAATATTTTTTATCAGTAATCCCAGAAATATATACTTTTTCTGATGAGTAAAGGACTAAATTTTTTATGTTTACTGAATTATGAAAATATTTAAATATCATAAAATAAAAATATTCAGTAAAAAATAATAAAAGCCAGCGATTTAAAACTAAATTTAAAGTGGTTTTGAAAATTATAAACTCTTATAAACCATTATTTTAGTAAATACTTTGGCTATGGGTTTATTTTTCTAAAACTATAATGATTCCATGAAATTTTCAAAAGTTACTTCAAATAAATTACTTAATTATAATTCTTTTTTTTTTTCAAGTGAAAAAATTAAATAGCTGATAAATAAAAAATATATCTAAATGTGCAAGGCATTTTGAAAATTTTCAAATTATATAAAAACTTATAACTAAAATTAAAATATTAAAAATTAATTAATATCGGATTATTTTATATAATATAATGTGTGTGTGTTGTGTTTTTAAAATAGAGAATATTTCTTTTTTAGCAGATATACATTAATTTATAAAATAACCCTAAGAGTGAAATACCTTGTGATTAAGAGGCTAAATAGTGTACTTATAAATTTTCACTAACTAAAAATTCAGACAGTATTGTACTATTCTTGGTTGGTAGTAGTGGAGACAGCGCACTGAGATTCTGAGGTCAAAAATTCCAGAGAAGGACCACCTTGAAACAGGGGGGACACTTCGCAGCATAGCTGAGACATATTCTTGTGCACAAGTCCAGCATTCGACAGTCAGACAGATCTCAGTGTCTAACAGCTATTTTTAGGAAAGAAGTGTAGATAAAACCCACTTTTGGGTAGGGAAATAATTTTATTAATCCTGTTAAAATTAAGCTCTGATTAGGATCTCATTAGCTTCAATGAGCTTTTTTTCATTGAAGGATATCTTAATTCTTGACTGCATGCAACCTCAGTCATATGCCTACTTGAAGATAACAAGGGGGGTGGAGGTCTATTGATTGGTTAATTGCACCTTTTTCCCGTATTACGCAGCTGGAAGTCCAGCAGCAGAGCTTATTTTAATTAGGATAATAGACTTTTTAAATTTTTATTTATTTTTTTTCTTATTTTTTTCCTATAGCTTTTAATGATGCTACAGTAAAATAAAATTCCGTGATACAAATATTTTTTTAAAAAAAATGGAGTCTTCAAGATATTAATTTTATTAAAGAATTTAGAGATAAAATTAAATAAAATAAAAAATAAAAAACCACATTACATATCATAATGACCTTTTTTTATCTAAAAATTCTGTATAAGTGGTAAAGTCGCATATAAAAAGCTGATAAAATAAATAAAAAAACTAAATTCACATTGTTTAAAAGATTTATAACTGAAGCACACTTAGTCACTATTTCTCTTAATTCAAAATTAATCGCTTAAACTGTGCCCATCATTTATTAAAATTTTTAAATTTAATAAAATTTAATTTTAAAAACCATAAAAAAAATTTATCCTTATTTTTAATGTATTTTTAGTAATTATATTTTTTGGTATTTAATCTGAATAAAATCGAATAAAAGTATCAGTATTCATGATTTTTAAACAATTTTTAAAAGTTTTTTTGTAATAAAACAAAAATAAAATTATTATAAGTGGTATCTACCTACATTGATACTTTATTTTTATACTATTATATCGGAAAATATTTTTTATTTAATTGCCAAAATTTAGCAAAAATAAAAATAAAAGCATATATCAGCAAATTACTCTGAAATAACTGGGAAATAGAAAATATCATCACTAAAATTCCGAATTTAGATTTAATACTTGGGGATTTTATTTTTGATTTGGATAAAATTACAGCAGAAATATGCATTAGATTTTAAAACCGATACGGAATGTCCAAAAGAAGATAAAAAAACTCTGTAAAATCAATATATAACGCAAAATTTTATTTTAAAATTAAAAAAAATTATTGAGACCCTAGTAGCGCCTAATATACCCCACACTATGATGATATCAATTTCTATTTTTTAATCAGTCTAATCCAAGCTCAAGACAAATGGCGAACTATATGCGTAAGCAAAAGTATAATATAAGTAAATTTTATTGAATAATTTTTTTTTGCAAAAAAAAAAATAACAAATTAAAAAAATATCTATTATTATTTATTTGTGATAATATTAGCTTTTAGTAAAAGGTAAATTTAAATTAAGAATAAAGATCCTTTCATATTTTTATAGAATTTTTTCCGAATATTATATATATAAACACATTTTTATTTACGACCATACGAGATAAGGTTCTTGGTCCTGTTGAAGTTAACTTTTTCCGATAATTTTTTAAATTAATTAATAGAACTAACTATTTTATCTATTTCTCGATATTAAACCCTAAAAATTTATTTTAATATTCTTAATTTCTATATATTATTATTGAATTTTTGAATTTCTAAATATATTTTTTGTAATTTTTAAATTAATTATTAATGTTAAAAAACTTTCAAGTTTGTAAAAGTAGAATTTAACATGAAATGAAGTGAATTAATCTTATCAAAATAAGGAAGAAAAAATACCCAATTTTAAACTATATTGAAAAATATCTATAAATTTTTTATTATTTATAATAGTTTTTTTTTTGAGATTTTTTTTATTATACCATAAATACCGAAATTTAAAAACTAGAAAAACAATTAAACTATAAAAAAATATAGAAGTTATATCACTAGAAATTTTTTTTAAAAGTATTTTTTTTTCCAAATAGAAATGGAATTTTTACCAGTGACATATTCGTTATGATAAAAATGAAATATTCAATAATTTGCTACCAAAAAGTATCATTTGCATCCATTTAGTAATAAATTTACATTTTATAATTATATTAAAAAAAATTATATATGTTTTAATCCAATGTTAAACCTTTCAAATAATAAATAAAAGCTTCTAAAAATGCTTATTAACTAAAATTTTTAACATTTAAAGCGAAATAGATTTGATATTATTTGTTGAAAACCGTTTTATGATTCATTAACTAGGAGTAAATTCCAAATAAGTAATATTTTATACTAATTTGTTTTTATAAGTCTAATTAATTTTATGCTTATAAATATAACTTTTAACTTAGATTTTTTTTCTTATTCTCTTCTCTGGCGTGAAAAAATTCATGGTATAATGTTTTAGAGAAATCAAAATTAAAATCTCTAATACATTTCTAAAGCTTTATGTTCCTATCTTCTACTTTGAGTAGAAGAAGTCGATAAATTAATAGAATAATAAGAAGATTTTTACGCAAAGAAAATATTTAATTAAATCTAAATTTTATTTCATAAAAATTTATATATTAAGAATTTTATAATAATTTACATTTGAAGAAAACTTGCGAAATAGCAAAAGTTATACTAGTAAAATAATAATTATCCAAAATGAATGTATACACTTATCTTTATGAATATTGAGTAGTTTTGATTAATAATAATAGTTTCATAAAATTAACAAATTCTAAAAACTTCCTTTTCATATTTATTGCTAAAAATTTATAAAATAAACGAAACATGAACAAAAATCCTAAAATAAGTTTTAAATTATAGAAAGCAAAAAAAAAATTGGACACAAAGATTTATGAAAAATTTTATTTAGTGTTTTTTATAAGACAATAATTATTGTTTATTAAAACCAGGATATTTTTTATAAAAAATTCAGTTTTTTTTTTTTCTACTTACCAAAAGTCAATATATTACATAGTTAACTAAAGTTATTATTATTAAAATATAAATAACAGTTTAAAATACAAAGAAAAATTTATGAAATTATGTTTATTTTTGTATATTTTCTTTGTATAAAAACTCTGTTTGACTTCTTTTATTGTCTCAGCTTTCTTAGAGTTAAAAATAAACTCTTCATAAACCAGAATTATATTAATATTATTAAAATAAAAGCAGTTATATATAAATTGATGCTCATAAACTTTATAAATGTGAAGTATTGAGTTATAAAATAAAAAGTTGATTTTTTCTAAGAATTATTTGAGTACCAGAATTTTTAAGAGATAAATCGATGAAATTCTAAAAAAAAAAAGCTTAATAGAAACTGAATAAAACATTAAAAACGAAAAATAAAAAATATTTACTGTTAAAAATATAGAATAATCAAAAAAGCACCCCAATAAGGATGAAAATTAAAAATACGGAAAACCATTTTTTGAAAATTTGATCAAGCCAGAATAGTGAAATTAAAATAGAAATCCGATTTCAAGATATATATTATTCATTTTAAATGTAAATTTCATTTTACTTGAAACCGTTATAATTTATTAACACTTTTTTATAATAAAACGAGAAGAAAAAATCATCTAATAAAAGTGTATTGTATGAAACAATACTTTTATATATACAATTTCGAATTTTAAAGCTCATAATTTTGTATAAATCTATTCATTAATAAACTTGATCGAATAATTTTTTTGATGGATAGCTAATTAAAAATATTTTTATTGATAATATTTAAATATTTCAAGTAAATATTGATTAAATCCTTAAAATTTAATACTTTTTTCGCAGAAAGTTAGTTTTTAACAGATATTGGTGTATTTTATAAATTTCGAGACATATTTAGTGATTTTTTTTTTTTGAAAATCAAAGTAAATAAATGGATTGTAGACTAACTTGAATACTTCAAACAAATTATAACATTTTTTTACTAATAGATATTTTTTGTTATTTTATACAAGCACTTGATCTTTTATACATAGAAAAAAATAAATTTCCTAAAATATGATATAATAAAAATATAACTTCTTTATCGGCTTAGTTAAAAAATAATAAAATATTGGATAATATACTATCTTTGTATAAAGTTGTAAGATTTGCGTAAGTTTATCTAATTGTACTTTTCCTTAAAGATTTTGTATTTTTCATAAAATTAGAAAGTCAAAGCTCTTCTATTTTATCTAGCTAAAATAAAAAAATTATCCTAATTGTATATATCAGTTAAATAGTGATGGTCCTTTTTATATTATTTATTTGAGTAAATCGATTATTTACCATTTTACTAATTATATTAATAGGAATAATAAAATATCAAAATTCCAATTTAATTATAAATTTTCTTAAATATTTTTTTGATATATATAAATAAACTTCAGAGCTCATTTCAAGAATTTTTTTTTTACAATGGATATGTATTTGCATATATTTTTTACAAGTATATATGCTTTAATGGCTCCGACTAAAAAAGTTTCATGTAAAGTGCAAATAAGAATAGTATTAATATTAATATACATATATATGTATCCATTTACATTAATTTTTTCGAAATCCGGGAAACTGATGCATTACCATTTAAATTTGTCTTTTATTTAAAATCGCAATATTTTTCAGTGGAAAATACAAAATTATGATTATTTACACATTTATACAAGGAAATTTCATAAAAGAGTGATTAAATTAAACACAATTAAATTAAAAAAGCCAAAGATACAAATAAAACCCAAAAAAACATAAGTGAATCTTCTCTTACTAATCAAAGTTTTTTGATTGGATGTTTAATTACTACTGAGATAAGTTTTGTTTATCCTCCAATGCAATTCTAAGCCTATTTAACTATTTTCTTGGAAATATTTTTATTAGCAGAGATTCTAATTCTGAGTGGTTTTAGATGTATAATATTAAAATCGGGTACAAAATATTTACCTTCAGTTTTATTCTGTTACCAATTATTTCAAGATACTTACTAAACTTATAAAAACTTTAAATATTTAACCAAAAATAACCATTAGTACTAAGGGCAAAAATGATTAAATTATGGAAAATATTTAGTTTTTATATTTTTCACATTTGACGTTTATTATATGCCACCCTAAAATTTCCTTATCTAATTATGGTATTCCATTAATGAGATCAGACCTCTTTCTAATAAAACTACTATTACAGTTATTTCTGTTTTTCTTTTCCGAAATTCTGCCATAATGAATTTATATTACCAATAAATGATCTTACTAAATAAAATTGCAAATATTTAATTGAAAGTGTAAACTTGAATGAGTAGGAAAAAAAGCTGGAAGATAATTATTGGGAAAGGGTGAGGTTTCTAATTTCTCAGATTAGATATCAAATAATTTAGAAGGAAACATTATAGTAATCTTTTCCGAACTGGTTCAATTGAGTGATTTCATTAATTGGGTTGTTGTTCTTTTTGAGTTCAGGTACAGTAGAATCCATTTAAATGGCAATATACCCAATAACAACCTTAAAACTAAACATGAGAGGAAAATGAAGAGAAAACCTTAACTTTTCTCCTTTGTGTAACTTATTTCAATTAGAAGTTTTGTGTAAATTCTTTTGATTTTTAAATTAATTGTAAAATCGGCCAAGATAAATCAGCGAGATTCCATATTAAGAGAAATAATAGTCGAAAATCTATAAAAAAAACCTCCAGAATCTATAAAAAAATTAAATCAAGAACACTCATTAGCCACAAAAATTTAGGCTGTAAAATTTTCAGCCAATTAGCACAAACTTTGAATTTAGAAATGGGGTCATAATATCATATTTAGGGAGAAAAAATATCAAATTACAGCTTGAGAAAAGGACGTTTTAATGAACAAAAAAATTTATTTACAATTTATTTAGTCTTTTGATGGCCTTTTATTAAGTAATACATACTTTCTGCTCAATCTCTTTAGTAGAAATGGTAAATATTGTTATTTTTGTTTTTATTAAAAACTATTTTATAATTTTAATATAAGATCCAAATTATTTTACAAGTTCAAAAATAATCAATTATATATAATATGACCATTTTTACTCTAAAAATTTAAATTATAGTCGTTTCAACCACTTATCATTTATGAAAATCTATCTAGTAAGTTTTAATAACATAGTTAGGGGAATAATAAGTATATATTATCAAATATTAAGTTAATTTATGGTTGTAAATATAATAGTTATTAGAAATTCCAAAAATGAATAGGACCTATGTATATCAAATAAAAAAATTTAGTATTTGGATAATTGGTTTTATTAATAATTCATGAATAGCAAAAGCTATAACCAATAGTATGTATAGAGATTATTGGATTATGGAACAATAATCTTGAAAAATACAATATATCCCATTTAATGTGTCTTTTTATGCTCAGTCGTGTTTATTGTAGCTGAAAATTTCACCTTTTTGAATCCAAGCTTTATTTAAAATATTCACACGAAGAAATTCATGTAAAGCTTTTTTTTGTTTGTTTTTTTAAATGGAAATATATCATCCAATATCTTTTTTTAAATGTATGTAAGATTGTGAATGGAATTTTAGGTCTCTCTTTTTTTTTTTAGCATTTCCTATCATAGGCATTTTTCAATATATGAAAATAATTTTGAAATTAAGAAGTGTCAATTCTATCTTGTAAAAATAGGCAAATTTCCGAAAAATCATTAAACAGCAGTTTAAAAATAACATCCAACAAAGTACTTTAAAAATTCTAAGAAAGTCACAACTGCAGCAAGATTTTGAAGGGTGGTGTTTTAGTGGAATTTATGCATATAAACAGGTGATTATGAAAGTGGTATTAGATCTTAACTCAAATACTCAACATTAAGAGGCACTAATAAGATATGTAACCTAAACCCAAATACTATAGTAAGCTATGTTGCCTTTTCTCTCTTCCCACCTCCCCTTTTTTTTATAATTAATTCCAAATTAAATCTTTAACTGAGTAATAAGGGCTAAAAAAGTAAAAATAAAACCTTATCGCATTTTGGTCAATTAAATTTAGGGTTATTTGTGTGTACATAGTATAAATATTATTTTCTTTAATTTTTAGAAAATTCTGAAAAAGCTATCTAATCTAAAAACCTGACAGCTTTAACCCCTGAAGTGGACACTATTGTCCCCTATTTCTCGATCCAACTTGATCCAGTTAATAATACAGAATCCAAATCCAAATATTTTTGGCCAATGAATTTTATTATTATTTTGAAATATTGATGTGGTACTACGTAGGTTTTTAGATGGAGTTTCTAACTTCCCATTTTGGTATTATATTAAAATATAAATCTCACTGGCTTAATATATAAAAAGCAAGAAAAAGATCTTTCAGCTATAAAACCTACATCATTTATTAGTATTTTTTCAATAAATACGTATAAAAACGAAATTTAATCAAATCACAGTCCAAGAGAAAGTTCAAGAAGATACCGTTGATTTATAGTAAACTAAAATGTCGAAAGCTTTGGAGATAGCAAAGTCAGTACAGTATTATATCTTTAAAAACTGGAATAGCAGTAGAGTTATATATTCAATACTGTGTATCTATGGAATTTATAAGGTATTGCCACTCCACTATTAATTGAATTAACTTATAAAATACAGTCATATTTTAGGCCATATACTATACTTTCTTTGATCAGCTGAGAAATATTCCTGGCCCTTTCCTTTCCCGTTTTTCCTCATACCAAACAAAAAAGGCTCTGTTTTCTGGGGAGTTTACAAGATACCTTCAGGCGTTACATAAGAAGTATGGTCCAGTTGTCAGGATCGGACCAAACAGGATATCTGATTCCAGCGCATCTGATTTTAAGAAAGTTATGGCAACATACAAGTTTAGAAAAAGCGCTACTTATAAAGGTTTTGCTGGAGTTCATCAGAACCTATTTTCCACCATGGATGAAGAATTCAATAGGATGAGGGTAAATTCAAACTTATGATATAAACAACGTTAGCCAAATCAATACTATTATTTCTGTCCATCTTTACCTATAGAGACGCCAAGTCGGCCCCGCATTTAGTAAAACCGGGCTAGACAGTGTTGAAAGTATAGTCAACTCGATTTGTATCGACAGTTTTTTTAATAAATTAAACAGGCTTACCGAGGCCCATAATGGTTCCGCTGAATTTAACTATTTCAGATATTTCCGAAACGCTGCAGCAGATGTCATTGGTGAATTAGCCTTTGGAGAGAGTTTTCATGCTATAGAAAACGACGGTCACCCAGTAACCGTTTGGGTCAATTCGGCTATGAAAAACTCAATATTGGTAAGCGCAACCCCACCATCCCAAAAAATAAAACAATATAGATAAAACATTTCTTTATGTAAAAATATTTCCCTATAGTTCAATACATTGCCTCCTTTAAGAATATTACAGACCTTGATACCTAGCCTTACTGAAAAAGAATTAAAATTGAGAAAATTTTGCCTTGACTCTATAAAGAATAGGCAGGAATTAATCAGGAATGGTAAATTTGACAATGATAGAATCGACATTTTGCAAATGTACTTGACTGCTATCAATTCATCAAATAAAAAACCTCTATCTAATGATGAACTTATCTCTGAAATGGTTATCATGATAATAGCTGGAGTTGACTCAACAAGTATTACAATGACTTGGTTAGTGACTTACTACATGCTTTATCCCAAAGTATACAAGAGAGTTTTGAATGAAGTTAGAACAAATTTCCCAGAAAAAGATCATAAAATCACGTATAAAGAAGCTCGCGAAAAGTTGCCATATTTCGTAGCTACTGTTTATGAAATCTTGAGAATAAAAGGATCTGTAGGTGGTGGCCTAAACAGAGATGTACCCGAGGAAGGTGTTAATCTTTCTGGTTACTACATTCCCCATGGTTCAGAATTGACTATGTTCATTGCTGGTGCCCATGAAGATACTCAAATTTGGGGGAGAAATCTCTCTTTTAATCCGGATAGATTTATGGGTTCTGAAGGTGAAAAGCTTAAAAAAGAGATTTTCGCATTCTCATATGGAATTAGAATATGCCCGGGAAGAAAGTAAGTATGAGCTATTGACTATGAATATTGTTTCTAATTAACCCCTATTCTCCTTTACCTCATAAATTTAGCCTCGCCTGGATGGAAATTCTCATAATTATACCCAACTTGTTAAAGAATTTTGATTTAAGTTTTCCTAAAGATTCACTCTATGGACCTAATATCTTGGATCCAAAAGAAGGAAATGAGCCTAAGGTACCTAAAGATGTTGCTTTTGCATCAAGACCCCCTGAGAATCCAGATAGAGACTGCAACATTATCATTACTAAAACATCATCTTAACTCACGCTTTCTCGTTTAACATATAATCTGAAATTTTTCCAATGAAAAATAAAACAATTATTTTTTGTACCGCGGAATTTTATTTTAAGATAGCTAAATTAAAAAATAAATTAGAAAATTTTCAAAAAAATAAGTATGGAAAAGACTATTATTCAAAAACACTATAAGCTCCTTAAACGGGACACAGGCTAAGTAGTTAAGGAAAAAAGACACAATCTACCAATTGAAAGACATCCCCTGGCATTAATAAAAGATGATATATGAGTGAGGTTATAATCAGTCAAGAATTAAGTTCCTTGTCAACGGAAAACAATTATTTTAAACTATTGAGCCCTTTTTTAGAACCTACTTCCAACAGTATTAATAAAAACACGCACCTACCAATAAGTGGGGCTAATCGATTTGGCTTTCCTACACATAGCTGCCAGATGCTGAGATCTGTCTGACATTCAAATGCTGGACTTGTGCACTAGAAGATGTCTCAGCTATGCTGCGATCTGCTCCTCCTGTTTCAAGGTGGTCCTCCTCTGGAATCGCTGGTCTCCGAATCGAAGTGCGCTTACTCCACTACTCCCAACCAAGAATAGTACAGCGCTGTGTGAAATTTT
>LSSL01005109.1:0-12379 GCA_001953115.1 Smittium mucronatum
CGTAGGTACGCAGCCGATAGTCCGGTAGAGAAGTTTATTGTAGTTAGGATAATAGTCTTTTTTATACGACTTTTTCCTTTTTTCATATTTTTTAGTATAGTTTTTAATGACGTTATCTTAAAATAAAATTCCGTGATACAAAAAAAAAAAAAAATCAGATTGAGCATCTTTCAATAATAATCCAATAATAATTCAATATAATAACATGATAAATGACAATACTATATAGCACTTTCATTGCTCAATTGTAAAACTGGTTGGAAAAAATTAATTGAGAGTAGGTTTTTTATTTATCGTATGATTCTATATGTTAACTAGTTTTCCATAAAAAAAATCATTATCTTAATTATAATAAAATATATAATATTGGTAGAAGAGTTTAAAAATCTTTATAAGTATTGCACCAATAATAAATTGGTGATGCCATAAAAAAAGTTCGGATCTCTTCACATTGATCTGACCCCAATTTAAAATTAAGTATGGACTTCTTATATACCATAAAAATCATTTAGGTAAAACCCGATTTAAACAGGTCCAATATCTTTTACAATTTTTTTTGATGAATTTCTATTTTTTTGAAATAGAGAGTAGATATTAAAATATCTTGGTTCTTTTACTAAATAAAATACTTGCCACACTTTTACACCTTGCTTATTATTTATAAAATAATCAGTATAAATACCTGAATATTAAGCAATAAATAGGAAGTCACCATCATTTTTATCTTTCGATTTAATTTGGCTCATTTATTCATATATCAACTAGGTTAAAGATTTTTATATTATGTCCCCATTGATAAATTTCTTTTAATAAACTGAATTGTATTTACATTTTTCTGTAATGTCTTTTATTTGAATCTCTTATGTTTAGGGAAACTGCAGAAATATTATCATTAACTAATTCAATGATATCAATTTCAATGAGTTATTAAACTCTAGAAAGAGTGAGGAGGGTTGTGAAACTCTTATTTCTTATACTTTAAAACCCAATATTAAAAAAATATTTGATTTTTTGATATAATTAAGATTTTGATAGTTACAGTTTTTTAAAAGTTAAAAAATCTATCTTCAGAGAATAATTTTAGTATTAGTTTACTCAGTTGGCTAAATTTGAGAGTAAAAATGTCAATTTTAGAGATCTGCAATAATTAGCAGAACTCTTAATAAATAAAAATAACCTTGATCTACAAAAGTGAATTTGTGCAAAAAAAAATAGTATCAAGCTATAAAACTATTTATTTAAAAGAAACCTGGTGATAAAAAAAAATATTTCTTTTAGTAATTTTTTTTTTACTAAACTGTATATTTTTGCTAGTAACCCAAATTTATTTTGACTCGATTACCCAACTAAAATGAGAATAAATAAGTTTGGTAATTTGTAAAACAATAATTAATATTTTTGGAAATTAATGTTTTATAATTCACTCGTAAATCTTAACCATTTCAGTTCCCAAAAGTGCATTTAGTTTTTATTTTTTAAGATATAATTATATTATATGGTAATAAAAAACATATGATTAAAAAAAAACTTTAAATTAGACAACCATGCCAACCAAAAAATAAAATCTAGCTTATTGCTGATCTGGAAGGTATAAAAGCTTTTCTGATAATTTTATTTTAGCAATCCTGCATTTGGGCTTTAATTATGATAATAGAGTTAGGAAATTTTTCATTTTAAGAGTGTGGTAATGTCTCACATCTATCCTTGTATTGATGAGATTATTTTTACAGGAATATAAGAATAAAAAAGTTTTAAAATACTTTTGCCTAACTCAGTCTGCCATACAACAGCCTCATACTTGAAGAGCATTAATTCAAATGTTTAAAAATGTGTACATATTTGGAGAAATGATGGAAATGTTTTTGTAATAAAGGTGATATTATAACATTGTATTTTTTATTTTATTTTTTCCTTAATTTTTTAGATAAAACTCAAAAAAAAAAATTTGAATCGAAATTTTCCGTAAAGAGAAATGTTCTACTTATTCTATTACACCCTTTAGCTAAATGTAATAGTAACTCACAAAACGGCTAAAAACTTATGATATTCTTCTAAAATAATGTTGTGCTTTTTTTCATCTTTAATTTATAAATTTATATTTGTATGGTTTCTTTAAAAATAATTAATTCAAATTTTTGAAATAACAAAAGATGCTATCAATTATCATTAAAAGTTTAACTATTTCACATATTTTTATATTTGATTGGAAAAAAAACTACTATCGTTGATTTTTAAATTCAGAAACAATCCAACAATCCATCTAAACAAAAAAATAGTTAGTTTTCAGATTTAGTTTTTAAAAATTATATAAATGTACCTAAGCATTTAAAACACATTCTTTTAATAGAATTTCATTCAAAAAAAGAAATAAAAAACAAAAAATACAAGTAAAAGGCTTGAAAACGAATTAGATTCATTCTAAATATCTAAGTAGAGTATCAAAGAGACTATTTAGCCTATAATATTGAGAATAGGTTATTGCTCAAATGTAATTAAATTTGTCCTCGTTCCCGTTCCCGTTCTCATTCTCAATATCTTTTCTGTTTTTTATTTTTACTACTAGATAAAAAATAATCTTATATTTTTAAAATATATATTTAAAGCTATTTGCCAATTCCAGATTTTTTTTATATCTATTTTTTAGTTCTATTATAGATATATATGACTATTAATTTTTAATTGAAGTATTTAATTTAAAAAAATTATTGATTTGAATTATTGAGAAGAAAAAATGAAAAAAAGACGGCTTAATAATATTATTATCAAGTTTTTATTTTCAATCAGTTTCGTATTCTATTCAGTATTATTCATTCTGAACAGCTGGCAAATTAATACATACATGAAAATAGATAATAGAAAAAAAAATCCATAAACTTTTTTTTTGAATTACAGAATTTTATTGAAATATAATTCATTAAAAACGTTTCTAAAAAATATGAAAAAAAGAGATCAAGGCCAGGTATAGACGAAATATAGACACTGAAGTTTGAAATATAAACTTCTTTAAGAAAGTCCAAGAGAAATAGAATAAAATCCAAAAGAAAAGATTTTTAAAACCAAAAATGTCTAATAGAAATCCCACTTTAGTCTAAGGGATCTCATTATGCGATAGGTTAAATAGAATAATTTAAATTAAACCAGTTTTTTCCCTCAATTTTTTTAATAAAAACGAACTTACATAATAAAAAATAGAAAAAGACATAGAAAAAGAAAATATAAAAGGCTATTATCCTAACTACGATAAGCTCCTCTGTTGGGCTACCTGCTACGTACCTACGGGAAAAGGTTGCAATCTATCAACCACCAAATAATACCCTGTATTGATTCAAGTATGTGTATGACTGAGGTTAAATGCAGCCAAGAGTTAAGCTCTTTATCAATGAACAATGGTTCATTGAGGCTACTGAGCTCCTATTCAGAGCCTAATTCTAACAGGATTAATAAAATTAGGCTCCCACACAAACGTAGAATTGATAGAAATGGCTTTCTTGCAAATAGCTAATAGACAATTAGATCTGCCTGACTTTCTAATGCTGGACTTGTGAACAGAAAATGCCCCATAATGCGATAAACAACCTGTTACTCCTTTTTGCGATGGTACTCTGCTGAAATCACTGCGAGCATTCTTAGCTACACCCAAACAAGAATAGTATAGCGCTATGTATAATTTAAGTGTATTTTACTTCAAAAAGTGCACTACTTAAACCCCCTAAACCTCAGCAAGGTGTTTCACTCTTAGGAGATCAAAATTCCAATCATAAAGAATTTTTAATCATCAAAACCTTGACTCCATCACAAAAAAAATCACCTTTTTGCTATTGGTCATTTTTTATTTGCTGAAATTGGCTCATATGGAGACATATTTGAAACAGCGATTAATAAGTGTCTTAAGATGAATATAGTTTTCATTTTAGGCGATAAAAGAGTCTTCATAATATGTGAAGAATTGAAAGATAAACAAGTGGTTGATTTAAAATATTATATTTTTACTATAGCGAAATTCTGTAGATTATGCTAATCATTTTCTTAGTTTTGATGAGATAAAATGATTTTTATAATGAAATATTTCTTTTAAATTTTTAGAGGCCTTTAATTTTAATATGAAAATAATAGAGGCAATTTTCATACTTATAGCTAGCGATTATCGTTTGATATTTTAATTATCACGTTAAAATAGAATCACATTTAATTTTTAATAATTTGTTACATCTTTTAAATTTAAATTTAATATTTCAATATATTTTCAGACTAAATCACTAAAAAAATCTATCATTTTCCCCAATAAATGTACATGAACTATCATAGTATAAAAAAATATGACCAGAAAAGAGTATTTATGGATCTTAATCTCAAATAATTTGATAAACTGATGTTTTTATATACTTAAGAATCAGTTTGGAATTATTATCCTAGGTTTCCCGGGAGATAAAAAGGGATTATTAAGTTCTAATAAAAATCTTAATTTGTCTATAATATCATATTGATTATGATCTGATATTAAATTATTATATTAATTGGTGTATCGCAATTGTTCGGTAAAATTGAAGCTTATAATTTTTAAATTACTAATATTTAAACTAAAAGAAACTCCATAATTGGGGTTTTAAAAAAACTCACTAAAAAATATTTATCCAAATTTAATAATAATAAATATGGGTTCAACAAGTCTAACTTTAAAAGTCAAGCTTCAAAATATAAAATATGCTTTTTCTATTTCAATCTCTTACTTTGTTTATTGGAATCTTTAGTATTTCATCGTGGAAACTATATTCATCATATTATAATTATTAATGGCGATCACAAATTTTTTCTATTGGATCCTATTTTTGCAAATATAAAGCTGGCCAATAAAAAAAATAATCGGTGATTGAGTTATGATTTTAATGATGAAAAACACCCATGCAAGGAATTTTTGGCGATGGATTTAAGATTTCGAATGATTATATAGTAATTTATGTTTGGTTGTCTACAATTTTGGGCAAATTTGCATTTTTAAAATTTTATTCTCATTCATTTCAAGAAATGAAAAGAAAAAATACGTTTTATTTATTTCCTAAATGAAACCCAGCCCTAAATTAAGTAGTGCTTTGTATTTACAATATTTTCCTCTGGTTTTTGATTTAGTAATTTAAAAATATTTATTATTGAAAACACTAATATACTTTCAAAAATGCAAAATTTAACTCATTTGATATTCAATTCTTCAAAATTTACAAATTACTAACCCTCCAAATACTCATTCACAACAGTTTTGAAACTTATCGACCTCTACATTTTCAAGAATGTTTGTAAGAAATTCTCCTAAATCAATTATTTTTATAAAAAAATAAAATTTTTAAGCCTAAAAATATTTAAATTGACATGTACACGAAAAATTTTCAATGTTCTTTTACAGGCTTTTCCCCTAAATTTGTAAGTAAATATATTGTAAAAAAGAATCTATTATTTACTCTCAAGCTTGAGTGATTTTTTTTCTAACATTCCTATTAAACTCACAGGGCCTAAGAATCGTTTTTTTATCTATGAAATTTATATTCTATTATATTCTATTTTTAGTACTCAATTATTCTCTTAAAAGTTAATTAAAATTGACTTCAATAAATCTAGAGATAGTTACAACAAAATTTTGTCATTCCAAAAAAAAAAATCATGACATTAGACATGCACTAATCTCTAAACCGATATTTTGAACATCTTATATCAAAAAAACAAAAAATATATAGTGAATTTTCAAAAACCCTATTTAGCTATAATTTTTATTTTAACTTTAAAAAATATATCCAGACCAAAGCTCTTATCTAAAAGAGCTCGATAAATAGCTTAAAAAATCCTTAAAAAGACTTGATTAAAAAATCTATAGTCGATATAGCTAAATATATATTCAAAAATTGTACCCAAATCCAATATATGAACTCTGGGGTAAATGATAAATTCGAATAGGCACTTTCCAAACCCCAGAGAATTTCAAGCCGCAAAGTTTTATACGAAGAGTTTTAAAAAAAATCATTTTTCTGCAAATTTTCTGCACATAGGGATTTCGAATACATCCTTCTAAACCTTATATAATGATGTAGATAAAGATATATTGATCGCGTGGTTCAAACTTGAGTTGACTGATCTAAAAATAAAAAATATATTTCTAGCTTCAAGGAATACCGACCGTGATTAGTTTGAAATTTTTTTGGAATGGGGAATAAAAATAATTTAATCCAGCTTCATGTTGAAATTTCTGATCTTACTTTTTATATATAATCTGATTTTCTTATTTATATTCACCTTTCAAGATAAATTTATTTGATAGATGTATATGATTCACCATAATTTTTTGAAAATATTTGACGAAATAAATAGATTATAGTCACAAAGAAAGTCATGTTGCATTTATTTCATGTTTTTTTTTGAAAATTTACCTCTTTAGTGGTTAATAATCTCAAAAAAACCTTTATTAATTGAATTAACCTTATAAAAAGCAACAATGATTAATATTAATTTTTTAAATGTAGTCACCAAAAAATAATTTTACACTCTTATTGAAATCTAATTATTTTTGCTTAAAATTTTGTTTTATTTAAATGAAAAAAATTTAATAACATTATTAAACCTCAGCAAAAAAAAAAAATTTCTCAAATTTTCGAGGCGACAATTATTACATTTTCAAAATATTCTTTATTATAACACTTTTATTTATGGCTTATTTGTGAATTTACAATCTGAGGAATATATAAATTGATTACTACAATGAAAAAGGTGATATAAATAACAGAAAGGATCGATGTTAATATCAATTCAGTGATTTATATTATCACAATTTCAGCTTTAAATAACACCAAATTTTTCTGCTGAATTCAAACATCTATTTTTATTGAGGTATATGATTTCTTATTTTCGTAATAATCTGTATAATTTGAGATAAATATATTCCAATTTCACTTCAAAGATTCATGATTTACATTAAAATGAAATTAAGATAAATTGCACAAAGTTTGTGGTTATAAGTGATCTTTTCAGTTTACTATATTTTAATTTTATTTAGATGAAAAAAAAAATTTACATCTTTTATATACTATATCGATCATTTATATATCTGGTTATCTGAAAACATGAGAAATGCTAAATGGATTTTTAAAATAGATTATATATACATTTTTAGCATTTTTAACATTCTTGTCATTTATTGGATATTTCTGTATTTATTAAATCACCCCAAAACATTGGAATTCATTGATTTTTTTGCGATATTGTTTGAAGGAATATCTTATAAAAAATTCGGATTTTTTGATCTCTGACCCCGATAAGTAGCCTGGATATACAATTAAATATCTATTATTTTAACACTATTACTTTAAAAGTAGAGATGAAATAAGTTGATTGTACCATAATTCACCATTATTATTTTAAATAAATATTTCTGCATTTATTAAAAAAATAGTGATATTTTTTTAAGCTAAGATAAATAAATGAAGAGAGTTAGAAACCATTTAATATTGATAAAAAAGAATATTTTTTTATTAATAATTTATATTTTAAGAACCATTTCACATTCATATACTCAAAACTATATCAAAATAACCCCCAGTTTTACTCCAAGGTAATTTAACCTATTTAATATTCAAAACTTTATAAAAAAAATTAGAAAAACATAATTTTCCACTGTAAAAAATTTTAAGATGGAAAATTTCTTTTCCTTTTACATTTGATTTTTAGTATTTTTATTTTAACAAATATTAGATAATTTATTGGTTTTTTTAAAAAAGGTCAACATTTTTTATTATTCTTTTAAGCTCTAATTTTAATAGCTGGTTTTTAATACACATTTCTTTAGTTATTGAAATTATTAGGTAATTACTGTTTTATTTAAAAATAATGTTTTTTTAATTTATTCTAATATAATTAACATTTATTTTCTGATTTTTTTTTAATAACGAATGTACATTTAATGATATTGAATTTTGATAAAAGTTTGTGTAAGCTGTAATGATATTATCAATAGATGTTGAAAATACATTTTTATCTTAGCAATATAATAAATCATTTAAATTTTATATATACGTAAAAAATACTAAGTCATGTTTTTAGATATATATTTCTTTTTAACAGAAACCATGAAAAAATTAAATTATTTTTCTTTTGGAAATTCTTTGATTGATATCTGAATTCAAAATTAATAAGTTTTTGTTGTAATAATATTTGAAAGATTCTTGACAAAATTTTTAAAATTACCACAAAAAATAAGTTTATAAGTATCTTTATGATCCTAGGATTTATTTGAGGACCTAAAAATAATTATCCTAGAATTATTAAACATATTTTCTTCTTTTCTTGAATAAAAATGTTAAATTTCTATAGCTTGAAAATCCGTTCGCGGAAATTGAACCCCAACTTTATTAAAAAATATTCTCTTTATCTATTGTTTTAAAAAAAATTAATGTCACGAAATCACTATTCAAATAAAACAAAACAAATCTTATCTTTTAAAATATTGAAAATAAAGATAAAACATAACTATTTTTACTCCCCATATACCCTTCTTTTTCTTAGGATGAATTAATAATTTGCTCCTGATAATTTAAAATGCATTTATTTTTTTAAACTTTCTACATGAAGAAAATTTTGACAAAATAAAACATCAATAAACCTTGAAATCCGAATTCTTAAAACTATAGTCCAGTATAGGAATTTAGATATTAACACTGATATACATGATAGCTTTTCTATATATTTTTATTGATTTATCGGTTCCCAAATACAAAATAAAATTCTTTAAGGTGACCGAAATTAAGCTAATTTAGTTAAATCGAAATAACATCAACAATGATTAAATTTTTGTAGATTTATATAAAAAAAATATTACATTTTTAAGTCCAAATCACAAATCAATAGAATTTATCAAAATATAGAGCATCAATCAATGAAAATTAAAAGAAACTGGAGTAATATTCTTATTAAATTTTCAATATATGTTTCAATGAAATATTATTACCAAAATTTATATATATAAAAAATATATTTATTACAAAAAATTATGTTTAAATCAATCGCCACAATTTTTTTTTAAGTATTTTTTGAAAATGTTTTGATTCATTAGTTATTTTTGTTTTATTATTTTCAAATATTTAATAAATTTGATTAATATAATAAATATAAAACTCTGTGTTTCTATTATTTCGATCTTTTACACTTTTCAAAGTTTTTGCTTATGTATGGTATTGTTTTGGTACTATTTATCCATTTTTTCTAAAATATTTTACAAAATTTCACTATTTTTCTTGAAAAAAATAATTAATTCTGATTCCTTGGTTTATTTCTCATTGAAATATTTTGATCTTTTTCTTTGATTGGTTAATTTTTTTTGGTATATTTAATTCATCCCACTATCTACTAGCCAAAATGATACCTAAATCCTGTCTCTATGAGGAAAACATGCATAAATTTAACGAATAAGACCTAACATATGTCTTATATATCTCTAAAAAACCTAAAGAAAAAATATCTTGCATAAAATAAAACATGATTATGCGCTTTTACTTTTTATAAATAAATTTCTTCTCATATTAAAATTTATTTCATTGTATATATAAATGATTCTGATTCTAGAGACTAAATAAATTCTTCTTTTTAAATTAAGTTATTCTATAATTATTCTAAGAAAAATAAATATTCTTAAACCTATAACGATCCATTATACTAGCAAAACCAATTTAATAGAGGTTTAAGAATAAAATAATATTCGTCCTAATGGAAGCAACTTCATTGATATTTAATTTGGTAATAATAACTGGGATGAGTATACCTTTACTATATAAAACAATTTCCCAATCGATCGATATCATATGCGATGAACACTGCCCAAAACCTTCTATGTTGGATATTATCTGCGACGATGATTGCTACCATAATTGTATGTATAATTTTTATGAAAAGGGTTTGTACCCATCCCTAACGAAATCCATATCTTCCCAAAAAACTGAATTCTCTGGAGATAATTATTTAAATAATATAAATCCATTATTTTCACAAAGCACTAAAACAATGAAAGATAATTTATATGTAACCATCGGCCCCATATTTGAACCTTTGAATTTACATTTCGAAGATAGTGTAGTTTCTTACACACAATCATGACCAATTCAATTCCTTCTTTTGATTAATTACTTATTTTTTAAGATTCGTTTAAAATTTAAAATTGCTTTTTAAGTTAAAAAATAAATTCCTGTAACCTCTTTTTTTCATTTCAGTTTTTAATCTTAGTTTTTCAATATTAGTTATATGTATTAAATAAAAAGAATTCTATCATTTTTTAAATTAGAAATTAATTTTTTTCATAAATCTTTTTTTGAAAATGATTTTTTTAAAGCCTCTATTCAAAAAACGAAATTATCATTTATTTTCTTCTATGTTATCCAATAAAAAAAAAATTTTCTATAAAATTAATTACGCAATATCAAAAAAAATGCATTTATATAAGTAGTGTGTATTTATCCTTGTGAAATGATTTTCTATCAATTTTAACTTTTTTTGAAAATTTTATAAACTATGAGGTCTGAATTTCATTATAAAATACTAGATATGTGGCTGATTTGGTGTCACCCAAGCCTTCGAAGGCGATTTTTTATTCTTTTTTCTATTTCTCTAGACACTGATGTAGTCCCCAAAATATTTTTTTCATAATTTTTTATTAGAAATAAAGATATTGGAAGTATTCGTTTATTTTAGAATTCAACTATAAACCTTCTAGCTTTTTTTTTAAGTTTTAACTACTTTCCCATTGATTTAAAAAGGTAAAATAAATTTACTTGATAGTTATAGTATTTCAATACAGAGATCTTGCTTTCTTTATTAGTTTTGAAAACAGGTCCAAGAATTAATCTTACTTGGAGTGCCTAAAAGGATTCTTTTGAAATGAAAGGCATTGGAAGGATTTCCTAATGCGTAATTTTTTTTACTAAGTATAAATAAATAAGTTATAATGTAAGTAATGTAAAATAAATTGATTCCCCATTTTACGTTTTTTGATCTTATAAAAAACTTCTTGTACCAAGTTAAAAAGATTAAGGGCCAATAAATAGAGGGATTCTGTTTGAGATTTTACAAACAGATATTTAGTCACTTATTAAATCCCCGACAGATAATATAAACTGTATTAAATTATGTTTTTAGGGTAAATTAACTGTGTTACTGAAATCTAAGCCCTTTCGGTCAGATATGGGCTTAAACCATTGAAACTGTAGCTCAAACATTAAAATCAAAACACATTATGGTTTCACCACGGAAATTCTAACAAAAATCGCTCAATTTTTGATATTTTTTTTAGGGATTTTTTATTATGAAATGCTAAATGATTTGAAATGATCTTTTTGTTTTATAAATTTTATATATCTTTACCTTTTTAGCCTTTTCTGGGCAGAAATTTTCTCTTGAATTATGATTGAGTATATCTATAAATCAGGTATACTTCACTTCTTGATAATATAATTAAAATAAAATACTACTAGCCTACTAATAGCGCTGGAAAAAAAAACAATCAATTATTTATGCGATCTGATTTGAAATCTAAACAAATAGCTATTTTAGATTCATTTTGGTGGCTAATCAATGAATTCCCTAATAGAAACTATGTTCGTTATTTAATAATTTTCATCCTCTGTTTTTACTGAAATTGTTAATAAAAAATATGCGACTCATCTTTTAAAAAAAATAATATATCACGTCGTTATTTTAAATTTTTTTGTCTGTTCAAGTTCCAAAAATAGTGGAAATTGCCGATGTTACTGAAAAATTATAAAATTTGTGGTTTAGTGCAATTATAAATATGGTAAAAATGTAAGATCAAATTCCGAGATAAAGTATAGGTGAGGATTACATATCGGAAATTGGCTTTATCTTATAAAAAAATCCATCTTTCTTATTCTTATAATAAAAAATATAAAAGCGGCTTTTGAAATAAATCTCAAAAAATTTAATGAAAACAATGTTATTTCCCCGATGAAATGCTACGCAATTTTAATTTTATTGATTCATATATAATTTCAATGATCATATCATTATTTGGTTGGTTAAATACAAATTTTAGCTTTTTATAATTATTTTTCTTTTTTTTATATCCATAGTTTATATAATTAATTTATTTATGGTTTAAAAAATATTTGCAAATTATAAAGACCTAAAAAAACTTCATTTTACTATCTTTTTTTTCAAAATAATTGATCCAAATAAACAAAACTTTTGAGAGCATTGATAAAATACTATTTGAAACGTAAAGATAATTGAGTTCCATCCCATCTCATGACGGAATGATCATAAAATAAGACTTCAAAGACATATTAAGTAAAAAAATATAGTACTTGACAGATACATTTTATTATTACTAGAAGATATTTTT
>LSSL01005111.1:0-10719 GCA_001953115.1 Smittium mucronatum
TAAAATTATTCCAAATAACACCTCATTCTGAAAAATATTTTTTAATATACTAACATAAAAGTATAAAATATAAAGAAGAAATTAAATCTACTTCTTGCAAATTATGAGAATAACTTTCCGATAATAGCAAATATTTTTTTGAGGCAAATATTTTTTTAAAAAAACCATTAACAGTTGAAAGAATTACAAGATATATAAATTAACCATTTTGGAAATTTTAAAGACATTAAGGTATTCTTATTCCAAAATCAATAGTATTAAACACACGTGGGATCCAGGACCTTGATTTTAACAGAAAAAATATTATCTCACAAATTTTGGGATATCCATTTGATTTTTTACTCCCATTATCTAAACTCAAGTATTAACAAGAGTAAAATGGCATTTCAATACCAGATCTGGAATAGCATAATATGTTTCCTTTTTAAATAATAACCTAAATTTTATCAAAATTTAGTGAATATTAATTCTTGTGTTTAAATGGAAAAAGAAATACTATGTTCCACTAGCCTACTGTTTATGTTAGCATAACCTTTCGAAGATATTATTAGCATTATATTTCAGCGGGTAAAAAATTACTGCTGATATAGAATTTTTTTTGTTTGATTTTAGAATTTCATTATGTTTGTTTCAATCATCAAGCTTTTAAAGTGCTTACGCCTTTTAAAAAATAAATGATATTAAAAAAATAGTATGCTTTTCCAAAAATACTTATTTTCTGAGATTATGTAGGAAAAGCACAATTAATAATCTGATAAAAAACGCATTTCTGGTTGATTAGGTATTATAAGTAGCAATAAATCAGAAATACTAGCAAAAGATTATCAATCGTTTAAATGTAATCAGATATTTATCCAATCACGTTTGACCGGAGTGGTCATATTAATTGTCGATTTTTTTATTGGATAATGCTGCAGAACTTCCAAAATTAATAAAAATTATAGTACGTAGTCGAGATAAGTATTTTTTTAATTTTTTTTAAGGAAAATTTATTTTAGAGGGGGTCTAAATTATAAAAAGAAGACTGAAAATAAAATGGCAATATATTTATTAGTTTTCCATTTAAATTTTGCAAAGTAAAGCGTACTTACACCTGGTTCCAAGTAAAGGCTAATCTTAAAACCAGGAATATATCTAAGCAAATAAAGTTATATATATTACTGAAAGTACGGTAGTAAGGTATCGTTATTTTTCTTTCTTTAGAAAGGTACTCTACCTGATATAGATATTTTATATCTGAAATTGGTATATTTTAGTCATTAAATATTATTTTCAAACAAAATAAAAAACAAAACAAAAAACATGGAACATGGAGCAAGATGCCAAAAATCGGATATCAGTGATTAAAAACCAGTTCATCAAGCTGAATTATATATTTTAAAAAATCCTTCGTGAAAAGAAACAAAATTCAAAGCCTGTAGATCTTTACGTGTTCATGATAATATCGATTACATAGGTTAGCTGATTATTTTATACTAAAATGATTTTGACTCTCTAATTTAGAATCAGATAGACTAAAGAAAATCTAAATGTATTTTACTTATTCATAATTAACTATTTTTAATAATATGCTAAGTCAAATCGACTAAAATTACACGGTAAAAAAGCATTTTGATATAATTGACCAAAATAGAAATGCTTATTAATTTAATTTACTATTGATAAATTGAAATAAATTTTGCTCAACTGTTTCAAGCTATTAAAGCATTGGTAAATTCAATAGAATATTCATCAAAGAAAATTCTGTAAATATTTTTAAAAAATTATAATTTCGTTATTAAGAGTTAGAAATCATTATGATTCTATTTAGCTCAAAGAAAATATTAGGATAAATATGACGTGTAGGATGAACCAAGTTATTTAACTATAAAAAACCCACCAACCGAAACACTTCTGATATTATAATTAAGTCAAAATCAAAAATTATACAATTATTTTTATTTATATTATTTAGCGATACAATTTTATTCAAATAGTAATTTTAACTATTTTATATGTGATATTAACCTAGTCATCAATGTTAAATTTGCTTTACGTTGTGTCTGTGTGCAATGTTATGCATTATGATTATTATAATGATTATAGTGTAATTTTTTATGTATGCGAAATTTTTGTAAATTAAATTTTATTGTCATTATACCTTATTTAATTTTATGTGTTGTGTGTTATATGTTGTACTTATATGATGTATCTAATATTGTGTGTTGTATGTTGTATTGTATTTGCAGATTCTTTATGTACAATTAAGTTTGAGTTAAGCAATATGGTGTTTGTAGTATTTTGTAAAAGATTTACAAGTTGTATTGTATTCTGCTCTTTGAGTTGTGCTTTGTTAAATGTGCGTAATTTGCTGTGTACAGTGAGTATATAATATTATGCTGCTTTTATTGTGCTTAGAGCTTCTTACATTCTGTTTAAATTTATGTGTTATTCACTGTTTAGTTTATTCATCATCGAATTTTATTAAAAAATAGGAACTTGAACTACTCTTTATATGAATATTATTATTGTATATCTAAATATTTATACACTGTTTTTTTTAAACCCATAAGCTTAGTTCTTTTTTTAAATTATCTATAAATGAATCCTAATAATATTGCATCATTTATTAATATTTCGGATGACTCATTTATTTATTAAATAGTTTTGACTCGATAAATCTTATTACAATGAAATTGAAAAAAAAAGGCACTAAATTTTCTTTTTTATATCACTGGAATTCTTATACTTAGCTTACAAGAAGACTTGTATTTTTTTATCTTTTTAAAAATTCCGTCATTTTTTTTGGCTTAGAATAAATTTAGTAGAAATTATTCTAGTGTTTTTTTGTATAAGAGGAAAATTAGCTCTTAAAACAATAACATTGTTTTTTCTAATTTACCAATTTTCATCTTGACTACATAATGCTTACTTCTGGTATCATGTATTGACATATATATTCAATAAGCGTAAAAATTTACTTATTCAATAATTTTTGCAAAAAAAAATTGTCATATTTTTGAATTTTTCATTTTAGATACTGAAAAATGCATAATTCTGTTTACTGGTTGAATATGATGTTTAATATGAAATCTTTAAAAGGAAAGATAGTCGATTTTATTTCAAATTAGCCGATTTTATTACAAATTGGTCTATTTATTTCATTTTAGTAGTTGAAATATTTTTATCCAATTGAATATTTAGCAGTATGTTTGGAACTCGCAGAAGCTCTAACTTTAATCGAAGAGGACCTCTTCAGCACTCTGAAAACTTAAGAAAGTAAAGTGCCGGTCTATTGTTAATCTAGAAATAGAAGTATGAATTAATATCCACGAACGCTGATCGAGTCAGCTTCAGCCGCTGTTAAGAAAAGCGATTTCATTCTGCGCATAATCCAAACAGCCCTTGATAAAGCGGCCAGACTCATATAGTATTTTGTGCACTGGAAAATCCAAAAAAAAAACCATATTAATATCCCCCTGATACCCTAAATTTTTTGTTATCCAACACCATAAGGGCTCTTCTATCCTACATTGTGACCTTCATCAAGCAGATTAAACTGAATGATCTGAATAAGGGTATGGAGCTTCTTGGAAAACTATTTCAGATAGTAGAACTCAAAACAAAACTGCTCACGTAACAGAAAAAGCTTGATCCAAGATTTCCATCAAGATTGTAGGGAAGTGGCACCGAATCTGGAAGCCCTTTAGCGGGCGCCATAAATAATGTAAAAAGAATTTTTTTCAGCAGATAACATGCTCAGGCAAAAACTGCAGATGCTGCATCCACGATATTCTCAGCCAATAGCCACTCCGTTCAGACATATTTTAACGGAAGAGGAATGGGGTCACATTAGAAACCTTAGATGGATTCCCAGTATTCAGACCGCCTTGCGATGTTTCTATCAGCACGGACCAAACTAAAGAGCATTAAGTGGGTCCGCAGCATCTCTGAGAAGGGTTTAAGGATACCATTAAAGAAAACTGGGACAATTAAAAGGCAATGGAGAAGAACCGAGAAAACTTAATTTATAGCGGAGCCGTCCAAGTTTTCCTGATTTGCAAATAGACTTGCAAGGGTATACAAAACCTATGCCGTGAAAAAGATTGCTTAAGGGACTATGTCCAATGAAAAATTACCCGCGGAAACGCAATAGGAAGATATAACCTGAACCTCATTCCGTTTTTACATAAGAAATCACGCCCCTACTCTCAAAGAGAGCTTTCAAGAAAATTAAATCATGGGATTCCAGATTCCAAAAAAATCTTTTCGTCATAATAAAGAAGAAAAGGGGACCAAACCCAGTATAGAACCGAGGAAAATCAACCAAATAGTGAAAAAAATTATTTTTGTAACGTAATTCTTGGATTCAATTTAATAGCAGATCCGCAGGAAAAATTTTATGATTCCTTTGAAACAGAAAGATGCGTTCATGCACACATATTCACAAAGCTTGCAGAAACTACCTCCAATTTTACTGCAAAGGGAGAGCTTATCAATTTAGAGTACTCCCATTGGGACGTTCACTCAGCCAGCAATCCTTGACCAAGGTCCTCAATCTGATATTGAAATGGGCGATGACAAGTTAAATAGGAATCTCGATGTAATTAAACGACCTTATGATAATATGAGAAACGCAATAAGTGTTTCAATCAAACACTAATATAATAAATTTCAAGTTGGTGGGGCTAGGATGTAAAAAAAGATAGAGAAATTCATAAAAACTATGACTCAATCGATAACTCACTTGAAAATGATAATCAATTACGCAAGATGAGCTTTAATATCCCTTCAATCAGGTTACGGGATCAGCAAAAAAAATTGTCAAAAATTCTGAGAGTTGGAAAGACATCTTTAAAAAGCTTGGTGAATTTCATAGGAAAGGCTCCAGTGAATAAAAAGCATTGTACTCTAGGCACTCCATTCTCCTTTGTTGCCAGAGCTGAAAAACATCAGTTTATTGAAGTCCGATTTATCGAAATTGACAGTTGCTCTGATCGAACCAAAAATCAAGTAACTGTTTTTCTGGGTTTCTAAAATGAAATCTTGGAACTTAATGCCTTTCCTTCCCGAAACTTCAGAGAGTGAAATTTTCACAGATTCCAGCGATATCGCTTGGGTAATATTTTTGGGTATTCAATGCTATTCAGATTTCTGAAGTCCCTCAGCAGTGTCAAAAAATATCAATTAAAATGATTTATTGACGATTTTTTACTCATTTCACCTACTGGAAGTTTTGGTTCGTTTAGAGCTAGTGTACTAGGGTGATCTGCAAATATCTCGTACATGAAGAATTTTGGTGGAACCACTTCTCCATAATTTCTAAATATTATTAAAAAATCGCGAAACACTACCTACGACGAACACTCGTTCTGAAGCAACTTAATCACCGTTCTTTTGATTCCAGCTGATTTATCAAACAAACCGGCCACACAAACAGAATTTTCATTGTAGCAACAGACCTTCTCAGTGATAATGAAACTCTTCTGCATACACGTGATAGATTTTTTGAATCAAAGAAGGAAAAAAAATGGAAATTTGCTACGTTTGGTTTCCCGGAAACAAATAGTTATAGCAAAACGCCTTAGCTTTCAATTTTCTGAACTGGAAGAACCCATACTGTTGCCCTTCTAGGGATTTTATCTCCCAGATAATTCAAAAAGTTCAGAGAGAACGCCAAAACTGAAACTGGTAAAAAAACTTTGGAGGACAGAAAAATGTCTTTTAGACGTAACTAGATCTCGATTTTCTCTTTATCTACTAGTTCAAGTGAAAAAGGTAGTTCTAGACCAGAAAAATATAAATTAACCATTATTTAAATACAAAATCTGGTGTATTGGGGCGTGGAGAGTTAGCGGGGCGATTTTAAACCTAAGGATTTTCTGATACAGCCATTAAAATTATTCTTTCTTATCAAAAAGCAGTCAAACATAGATCCAGATAACATTCTACCCAACATAAATTTCTATATTGGATTTAAGAGACCAAAAACCATTAGTTTTTCAAGCCAATAATGTGAAAATATATCTTTCGCATCATTTTATAACAAGAAAGCGCAGTTTAAACACGATTAGATCTTTCAATTATGCTATTTTAAACTCAGTTGCCGATTCAATATCTATATAAAACTCTCTATTCATAAATTAGTTCACGAAAGCGATAGACAGAACGGAGTTAAAATCATATTTCAGTCCAGAAATAAATATATCGCCAATTTCATCAAAGTTATAGGAATTAGGATAGACCAAAAAACTAGATATACCAAGGTTCGCTGAAAAATCATTCTGAATAATAGCATTATGTTTATTATTACGCTCTATTGTTATAGATCACATCGATGTTGCAAGAAATACAATTAGAAATGGAAAACTTAAGTTGGTGGTGTTCTCTCTCAAAATAAAAAGAAAAGACCACCCAATTGAGCTAAATTGTGAAATAAATAGACCCCAAATTCAACTGATATGTCCATTAAATGCATATGACACGCACTATATTAAGTTAAAAGAGGAATTATGCCCAAATACTCACTCAAACAATAGGGATATTATTGAGGGGTTTTTTAGAACCACAACGTTCTAAAAAAAGCCACTATTGGTTGAAAGTATAGCCAAGAGCATTACAAATATATCAGAATTAATAATGCGGCCACCAAATACCTCTATACCTAAAGTTCTAGGAATTGAGGCAACTCTGGAGGCCACAGCTAGAAGCGCTGCATAAAAAAACGTATAAATTGCTTTTTCGGTCTAATTTTAATATGTTTGATAGCTATTACGGTTGTTTCGAGGTAGATAGTCAAACATGACAATGGCGTTAATAGCTCTGGATTAATCAATGTGACCACCCTTGGAATATAATATAAGATTAAACAAGCACTTTAGGGTAAATATTAATCAATATTATATGTTTTGGGTATTAATATCAAATCCTTCTCTTCTGATCATATTTACCATTGCTAAAGATGATAAGGAAAATATACTACCCCTATTTCAGTAATAAATAAATAAAATTAGTTACTTATCTTAATGGTGTGCTGTAATTTTAATTGGTTTTGAAAGTTCAGTGGTATTATTAAATAAAAGATGGAATCATTATTATGACCATTCATCTCATAAAATATTGAATAATATTCTATTTAAAGTGCTCGGTTAATCTTACATTTAACTAAAAATATATATGTTGAAATTTTACTAGTTCAATTTTCAGAATATTTTAATGGTTTAAGGTTGTGGTTATCATTACCCCATAATATGATAAAACCTCATATTTCACTTTCCAGAAAATATAATAAACCAATATTTTCATAAGAATGTACTGATTTTGCCAATTTTTTTGATTTTGTGACAATAATATTAAGGGATAATAGCAAAAATATATTTGAAAAGCATATTTTCCCAAGCTGTATATATAAATACCTTCAGTAATATTCTCATAAAATAAATATTCGGGTAAAATAATCAATCTCGAAATTTTTAAAGAGGCAAAACAGTAATTCGCCAAATAGAAAATTTATTATTAAATTGAAAAAATATTAGATTCATGATAATAATTAAATTTTCTGCATTGATGGAAGAAGGTATATTCTGAATTTTTAACTAATGATGCATTATATAAAAGGGTACTATAAATATTTATTTTGATTGATTTTATATTCCTTAGTTGCATAAAAAATAAACTAAATAAATTTTTAAACTAATATAAAAAAGATAACCAAGAAAGTATTAAATATGAGTGTTCGATTTAAATAACTTAATCAGATTTTGAGTAAAAAAAAATATAAATTCGATTCTTAAGTGAATCAGTATTACAGCTTTTATTTACTATATTAAAATAAAAAAATATCCTGTTCTATTTTGAAACCTTTTAAATTTCTTATAAATTATACTAAATTAAGTAAAAGCATACCAGTTTTACTAAAATATAAAAATTTGATGTTGCGCATCAAGCAATCTTTCTAAAAAATATGTTAAAAACGTCCTAAATTAATGAATGAAAAAGAATTTTTACACAATCTGCATATCTCTATTATTTGAAAATATTTTTTGAACTGAAAATAAAAATAACAAGCTTAAAAACTAAGGATGAATTAAATTTCAATGACAAAGAAAGAAAGTTTCTGTTATTCGAAAAAAAGTTCATTTTACAAATTAAGAATTAAAATTAAGTATTATAGTTTGTGAAAAATATTAATTTAATGAATATTTTTTTCTTTCCTTCCCTTTTTACCCCCCAAAAGCCTCTCCCTTTATCCGCCCTATCTCATGCCCAATTATTCTCTTACTATCATAATCCTTTTAGTATCATCCACATCATATTGATTAATATCCAACTTGCTCTCTCTCAAAGTTATTAACCCCACCAACGTACACGTCCACTTTTTAGTCTTATTATCTCATTTTAAAATAAGTAAATTTTTAAAAATGAAAGATTATTTTATACTTACATTAGAATTTAATAAATTTATCTATCTTCAACCAGTATTTTTATAGATTAAATATTCGCTAAAATATATAAAAAATAAGTGTTTGATGAAATTTTCTTTTTTTCAAAACTTTCTTTCAATGATACAAGCTTGGTATAGTGTATTGATTGAAAAACATTATTATATAGTATTATGGCTATTAAAGAATTTATGGCTTTTATAACTATCACAAATAACTCCTAATTTTTTTTTAAGCAGACTGAATTTAAGAAAGATATTGTTTTTTAAATCGCGAATTTGATCTAAATTTTTTTTTTGGCTCAAAATATTTTTGAATAATAATTTTTTTAAAATTTTTGATGATGTTTGCCAAGATAAAGGACTTGATAGATTTCTATTCCTTAAAAACCGTGAATTTTTCGATTATTACTTGAATATTTTTTTATGGATATCTTTAGTTTTAATAATAAAAAATTTATTTTGCTCTATTAAAATTTAACAATAGGTGCCCTCAATATTTTAAAAAAATTAAGAAGCTATTTTATAACCTGAAATATAAATTGAATAACTTGGATAATTTTTTATATTTTTTATGAAAATTTCTCTTTTGCAAATGAATATTGTTTCAGTTTAGGAATATTAGTATGATTTAAATAAAGTTAAAAATATTCAAAATAGTTGAGATATTTTTATTTTCTTTCATTGTATTATCGAAATTTAAAAATATTAAAGTATAAATTTTCCTACACCTAAACAGATCATATAAAAAAAAACAAATCCTAAACTACTAAACAGTAGCTCTGAACCCAAAAAAAATAATAAAATGGCTACAATTTCAGAAAATAAATGGTTTTTTCCCATTATATTAACAAAATTTATGAATATTATCTTCGGTTTCTACTGAAGGATTTATTAAATTCAGCTGTCCAAATAACTTCAAATATGGATTTCCAACAGATGTTATTTATTTATTTTTTAATTTATTTTTATATCAATATAAAAATTGATAAATAAATACAGTATAATTGTTTATTATAATCGTATACACAAATAATAGTATATTTATGGTATTTTATAAGTAAAAAATCTGTGCTAAATCAATTTTAAATTAAATTTTGCACATTAGATAATTTATATATAAAAAAGCTCGGTTTACAATATTTAAAACAGTTTTGGTATATAAAAAGCGTTAGTAAACTATGAAGAATAATTTAAGTTACCAATATATAAAATTGATTTTTAAAATATGTATCATGCTTTTGATCTTAATTGTAAGGATCAGGTTTAATGGGATAATTTGAATAATAAAAGTTAAAAGGATATACTAGTTAAAAACATAAAATACAGGGAAAGAGAAAAGTTGAAAAGCTTGGCCATTCCAAAATGGCTAAGCTTCCTTATTTATACCATTTTCTATTTTCTAAAATTCAATTATGCTTATGAGAGGCTTTCTTCATTGGATGAAATATTCAATGAGTGTACTAATTATTTGGTTCATTACATTCATATAAAAATTAAATCAGATCGCAATATAAATAACCTTCTCAAACTGATAACAAGAATAATTTAGATAATTTTTTTATATGTGTATTAAGAGGAAGGAAATTCCCCTTTTATTCATTTAAAGCACTTTAAATTCAATCAGATCAATTTTTTAATTTTAAATCTAATTAAAAATTTATGCTGGTATTTCTAAAAGTAATATGTTATCGAATAAATTTCGGATATATTAGTTAATATTAGAACATTTTAAACAGAATCGATTAAATTGAACCTAATTCGACTAAATTAAGCGATTTTCGACTAAAGTGCAAATTTATTTAATAATCACATTTAATTATTAAGTCATTTTTGAATTATTTTAATTGAATAGGTAACCTATGCATTGGTGTCTTTGAAATTAATATAGGGTTTATATTGACTATTTTCTGATTAAGTCGAAATAAACAGCTCTTTCAAGCATCTTAATAAACTTCACAGCAATAATTCATGTTTATGCACAACTTAAATATCTAAAAAATGTACTTTTTTATTTATAAAATCTTGTTTATTGAAAATTTTGGGAGTTTTTTTAAAAAATTTACCAATAAATTAGACAGTTTAAGATTTTTAGATTTAATGAGTTCAGATCAAAATAAATTAAGGTTTTGGACTTTTGAAAAATATTTTTTTATAAAGCTTATTTATTAAATTAAAAAAATTAAAAAAATTAAAAAGAATTATTCATGAGTTACTAAATTGTATTTTGAAACTTGTAACTTTTAACTTGTATTAGCATGGCATTGAAAATTTTCCCATAAGAGAAATGTTTCCAAAAA
>LSSL01005112.1:0-11059 GCA_001953115.1 Smittium mucronatum
TTGGGATTAATAGACCAAATACAAGGCTTTATATTTACAGGAAAAACATAAAAATTTAGATATATTATACGATTGCACGCATTTGTCAAATATAAAAACAATTTTAACTTAAAATCAATTAATATGCCAAAAATTACTGATGAAATACATGAAAACTTCTAAGATTATCCTATTACACCCAGAATTAACATAATAAATCTTTTAAATATAACTCATGAAAATAATTCTACAGAATATTTTATCTGAAAATTTTTACTATACTCTATTTAAATTAGCAATATTATATATTTAAACTTAATAGGTGAATTTTGGTTTAATATTAATAGAATCAAAAATATCTTCTGTAATATATATATATATATATATATTATTAAATAATACGTCTAAAAATAACTAAATAATTATAAATCATAATATGAAATTTTATATAAATTAAAACCCATAGGCAATCCCGTAAAATAAACGGTGATATTAATTTATCTAAGATATTATTAAGAAAATAAATGAAAACGGGGAAATCAGAACTAAATTCGGAATAAATAATCGAAAGATAAATGGCATCATCTTTATTTATTTTAAATATCTAATCAATTTTTTTATTCAGAAAAAAAATATCGACATACGAGGAATTCAGTAAAGATAAATGCTGGATAATAGTATTGGAGATCAATTTTTTATGCGAAAGCGGATTTATATAAAAATGGCATAATTTAGAAATAAAAAAAACTGTAAAATATTTTTTATTCCATAAAATCATCATATCTATGATTATTTATCTCAAAATTTTTATGAAAATAACTTTGATAACGCAAATAAACTTTTGAGTGTGTATATTATTTTTTCAAAATTTATAATTAAAATTAAATATATCTAAAATAAAGCTTGTGAAAAGATATATATTAAAAGTAAACACTTTTTGAATATTAAAATTATTATTTGGGTGGTTGTTATTTTTATAAATTTTTTATCCGGGAAATCTTTCGTTTTTTTTTGTTTCAAGAAGATTTATCCAAGATTTTTGCACTTTTTTTTGTCCTGAAAAACAAAAAAAAAGGCTAATAGTTTTTTTTCATATAATAACAATTTATAAAAAAAGGTAATATATCATAATTTTGGTTATTTACTTAGTCTCAAAAGGTGAAAAATCATTTAATTACACTCTCTAAAAAAGAATTATTGTCTTAAACTATCTTCACCTTGGGTTTTTGGGATTTTTTTACTTTTAATTATGGGATTCTTTAAATACGCTTTTGATATATATCCCAGTAGAGAGCTCACACGCGTGAATAATTTATTTAAATAATGGTATTATGTGTAGTAGGTATATTTATTGTAACTTAACTTGTACTTTTGAATAATTCTGAGTCTAATTTAGTTTTATTCCTTAAAAAATGGGTATATATAAAGATAATATTTATGGTGTATTCATATACTGGGAGAATGTGGGGGGAGGATAAAAAATGGAAATATGCAATATGCAATATTAAATATTAAATATTAAATAAACCGTTTATCAATTATTTTTTTCTGCTTTTATTTAAAATAAATACTATACATATTAAAACTTTGACCTTACTAAAAAGGATTCAGTAAAGCTTTTAGATCAAAATAATCAAAATTTTATCTTAAGCACAATATATATATATATATATATAATACTTGGATATAAAAATTAAATTCAGGGTGGGTATTTATTAAATAGGCTTCATTTCATTTATAATATGATATACGTAAAAACTAGTTATGAAAAAAACCAAAATTTAAATATATTTTGGAAAAAATACAAAATATGTATGATTTAATATCTTTAGATTCTATTAAAATAAATCTTAATAAAAGATTAAATTCGTTAAAATATTTTTTTGTAGTTATTTTTATATTTTTTACTATATTATGGGATAAAATAAGTTTTAAATTTTACGAATTGTGATCTGTTTTATAAATCGATAATTTTTGCATTTAAAAAATCTTTTAATATCGATATTTTTTATCTAATAAATTTATTTAAAATATCAATCCATATTGAATGCTAAATAATTACCAAACAACAATTAATAAATCTTAATATTAAATGAAGAATATCCAAAATAAACAGTTATATTTTCTTTTACCATACATAAACTTGACTAAAAGCTTTAGGTATAACTATTTCAAAACTATTATTCAAAATTGAAAAAATACCTTTAATAATAAAAATATCATAAAATTATAAATATGAATATAGATTTATAAATTTCAATTTAATATCTTTTTCACTACAAATGCTTTATATATTTAAGATATTCTTGAATCATTAAATCCAAAAATAAACGAGTTTTTTTTTTCAATCTAAAAAATTGAAACGTGATTTTATACTTAAAATTTTCGTTAAAATTAAAAAAATTTACTTTATTTTTCATATTTTTTCTAAGCTATAATTAAAATGTTTTTTAAAATTATAAATATTTTATTTAGGATCACAAGTTTAAAATAAATCATTGAAATTAAAAAAATCAAAAATATTTGATTTAAAATAAAATTATTATCGAAAAATTATTAAATTTAGAATATTATATATACATAATAATTGAAAAAATTGGTATTAACTTAAAAATATGCTTTGAAAATAGTTTTTCAAAGTATTTTAATATTTCAAGCATAAAAACTTAATTAGAAAAAAAATACATCTATAGTATTTCTAAAAGGTATTTAAATATTACCATCGCTTTATTTTCATTATCATAATTAGAAAAAATTAGTTTTATTAGTTAAATTTTATCAGAAAAAAAAGTATAAAGTATAATTATTGAATGATATCAAGTTTTAGAAAAATTATAAATAAAATAAAATATTATTTAATAAACAATCGAGACTTGAAAGATTAAAAATGTGAAAATTCAAAAGAAAATATAGAAATTTTATTTGATATTTTTTCCTTTATAGAAACCAATTTAAATCAAAGGATATATAGAGTTTCGAAATTTTGGATATTTTGTATAATAATATCAGTTTTTTTAGGAATTTATTATTTATTTGCATAAAAAATAATCAATGAAAAAGAAAAAATTTTAAAAACATATTAATATTATAAATTATTAACATTTTTTATAATTATGCCTATTATATTTTGAAACTTGAAATTTAAATGGTACTTTAATTTAATTTAAGTTTTTTATAATAGATAATTTTTAAAAGCTAAAAATTGTTTATTTTATTTTGTTTGAGCTTATTAGAAAAATTTTGCGAATTAAAAGTTATAGATAATCCTGAATTTTTCTAAATTAATGTATATAAAATTTGAACCCAGTTTAACGAGATACCAGTGTAATAGTAACTTTTTTATTATGTAAGTAACTTAATCGAAAAAGATTTAAATCAATTAAAATATTATTTTTTTTAATTCGGAAAATATACAATTATTTCCACAAATAAAAATCGAAGAAGAATATATCAATACGAAAATTTTTATATTTTTCATATTAAAAAATGTTATTGGTTTAACATATTTTTTGTTATTGTTGAAATATATATTTTATTTCTTTTTATGATTATATATTTAAAATGTTAAACTTAACCAGAAAGTGATGGTTTAAAATTTATTTCTTATTTATCCTGCTAGTCTCAAAAAATAAAATAAATAAAAGGTATTGCGGATAATTAATGGTTATGTTTGTTTAAATAAATATATTTAAGATAATTTAATGGTAAAATTTAAAAAATGTAAGACCTGAAACTAATATTTTTACTCCTTTTAATTATTTAAATAAAAAATGGAACTCGTAAAACCCAATGAAGAAATAACCAAAAAAATATGACAATTTGATGATTATTACCGTTTTAGATAAAAAAACCCCCACTGAGCCAATTTTCAATGGATAAAGAGTGACCAAAGTGACATATGGGAGTGTGATGAAATTTAAAGCCCTTTTTTCTTCTTTTTAATGTATTTTTTAAAATTTTCATTATGCGTTTAAATATCAAATAAATATCATTTAAAAAAAAGAAAAAAAAAGACTAAATCCAAAAAAGATTTACATTTAAAATTAATTTAAGGATAATAAAATAGAATCTTTTAATATTTTTTATTTATATTTATCCGAGATAAGTAATATTTACCAATTTAATTATATTATTAAAATATATGAAAAAAAAAACCTCTTAGTCAGGTTTATATTATTATTTCGAATGAATGCTTATAAAAATTTAATAATTGATATTTTTGAACTTTAATGACTTTTTTTTTTATTCAATAATTTTATATCATTATTTAAATATATTGAACTATTAACTGATATCTTGATTGTATTAATACAAATTATTATTATTGTTTATAGACGTTCCTTACAAATTTGGAACATATTCATAACTGGAATAAAAATTTCCACAAAAAAAAAAACAAAATATTTCTGCATCTAATTGGTTTTTACTAATTTTATTTTCTATTTTAAAAATATATAACTTTTTTTCCCGAAAAAAGTGTCTATTTAAAAATTTTCCAAAAGATATTTCCAAATACAGCTTTGGAATTTTAATTAATTTTTTTTTTTCAAAAATTTACCGAAAAAAATCTTTTTCAAAAATTTACCGAAAAAAATCTTTTTCAAATATTATCTTGTTATTAAAACGTCTTTAAAAATATTTATTAAAATCGCTTCACAATAAAAATAAATAAATGAAGTATTATAAAAGCAATGATTTTACAAAACTTCCAAGTAACATATAGATTATATCAAATAAAAACACGAGTTAAACTATAAATAAACTAACTCAGATTCAAAATAATAAAAACTTGATTTTATTAAATTAAAATATGAGAATTTATATGAAATTTATTAGGATTTATTAAGGTTTAATTCACAATAGTAAATCATAGATACTTTTTTTTTGCCTTATGCTCTGAAGTAATCATTAATCATAAAATTTATTTAAAAAAAATAGAATTATTAAATTTATGAAATACTAAAAATTCACAAGAGGGTTTAAATAGAAATATTACAGCAAGGGAACACAAATAAACGGCGATAAATTTAACGATAGTTTCTTCTAGCTTTTTTTAATAAATAAACAGCTTCAGCCAAAAATATTTAAAAACATGTTCATTGTGCTATGATTGGGTATTAAAAAAAAGATTATTTTAACTATTTGATCCACAGAAGCAATTTTTTTACTAATAGTTTTAATAAAAAAATAAAAAATAATTTTTTTCAAAAAGAAGTCATTTAGACTACTATTTCTCGATATTCTGGAGAATAAATCAAATAAATTTTGAAAGCGATTTTATTAAAATTGGGTAAATTAATTTTTTAAAATAATTCCCCATCTAGAAAAAGTCTCAATTGAGATGGAAATACTTGCAACACATTTGTTAAAACTATGTGTTTATTAATATTTACTAAGTTTTGAAGAAATAAATTCAGCCTAATAACATTGTAGTTAACGTAATTTAAGTTTATCTCGAGTGAGAATAAGGTGTAAATAATATTGAATATTGAATATAAAATATAAAATTTGTAATATTTATTTATACTGGTCATAAAAAATTTAAACTATTTATAATACAATCATATTATAATATATCCAATATACAGCAAATACCCTAAAATATAGATACGATAAGAACAGTGTAGATTCGTGATTGCTAAAACAAATATTGGACTAAAATTTAAAGTAAAATTTTTATTGAGGTCAGCTACCCAAAGCACTTAAGGTATAAAATAGCCAAATTACAATGAATAGTCGATGATATATTGAAACTGTTATATATAACCCCATTAAGATACTTTTGGTCAATGGTTACAGACTCATCGAGATGACTGAGCTTCATATTAGGTCACACATATAGCCAGATCGGTAAAGCGCGTACACTAGGTACAATATGTCAAAATTTTGGTGAGAAGCGTTTCGCAAACCAAAGTATTATATACAGCAATGAAACATATTTCGTTAAGGTATGTGGTTGCAGTACCGTGTCACCTGATCCCGTAGAGATATTTTTTTTATAGGACCTTAGTTAATTATGAATAGATGTGGGTTTCGGTTATGAAAAACACTGGCCCATTTTAAATTTATTGATGAGCTATAAAGAAATAAATTTAAATTTTCTATATTATTGGCCAAATAATATGCTATTTGGGCTATACATAGTAACTTTGGCTTATCAATGTCCTTATTGAGTAATAGAATGAGTTTGACACGCCTCGATAACATAACCAAGAAAAGCAGACAGTGTTTTTTTTCCCAATGGAAAGTTATTTTACAGCCTGGTTCCAAAATAATGTAATTAATTGGCAAGTATCTGTCTACTTAGGAATAAACTTTAATTTCTGGCAAATAGATTCCAAAGAAAAAAAAACACAACCCTGAGGGAATGCATATTTACGTTATGTAGAGCAATGGATGTGTTTAAAACTACCAATGAGAGGCATTTAAATTGATCTATCCTATGATCGCATTTAAAATTTGTCTTCACAAAAATCAGAGTTAAAAAATTGTGTAACTGAAATTAAAATTTTATTACCGAATAAATAAAAACGTTCATCATGCAGGTCTAATTGACATTAGTTATGTTCAAATAAGCTTTCATTTCAAAATACATAGATATCTGTTTCAATGATCAGCTCCAAGATCCATCAGGCCCGTCAGGACGGTCTGAGGGTTAAAATTAAAAAAATAATTACATCTCGAAAGTTAAACTTCTCATCTTACTATACAAAGTCTACACATATAACTTCTCTGAGAGAGATCGATCACCGGAAAAATGCATCGAGAGAGTACTCAAGTTTTAATCTACTATATGGCAAGGGTGTTAATAAAATAGAATCTTTGAGTCAGTCAAGAAATTACAGTAAAACTAGAACAGGTATTTTCTTTTAAGTTATCATAATTATCCGTTATAAAATTTATTAATTACACTTTTAAATTTTCAAAATAGTGTTTTTTCTAATTATTTTTTAATAATTTATATCAATCTAGATTTAAACGATTCATCGAAATCCGATTTGATTGAGACCTACGAAAATAATTCTTTGTCAAATGAATCTAAAAGCTCTGGCCATGGGCGAAAAACTAATCCTAAAATATTGCGGAAAAATTCCTCAAAAAAGTCAACACAATTTAGTAGTTTTAAGTCGAAATTAGGTCCCATACAAGAGGGTCCCAAGATTGAAACTCAAAAAAGTCAAACCCAAAGAAATCTATCCCTAGAATTTCTGAAAGGCCTTATTGTAGATTATTCTGGTGAGCCTACCTCGCCTATTTCAAATAAACACAACATTGAGTCTAACAAGGGCTCTTTTAACCCTGATGAAAGTGGTATTGACAACGATTCTACTGGCTATCATGTCGATGAATATCCCGAATACCCTGCTGAAATACAACTAGACTTAATAACAAACGTTTTCTCGGGTTTGGCTAAATACAGTAATATCCTTTTGTATCAGGAAGATGAATGGGGTGAATATGGTGCTATAAAATTGTTATCCAAATCCGCTAAGCTATCAAATTCAAATATTATTTCAATTGATATACCAGACTGGTCAATAATAGGCTCAAATATTAGCCAGATATTCGAAGAGTGTAAACCATCCTATTAATTTTTAATTCTTATTAGCGTACTTCCTTCTCCAAATTTCATTTTTTATTTGTATTAATTGACCCCCTTTTTTTTTATGTTTTAGTAACTATTGTTAGCCATAGTTATATGATTCCTGGATCTTCATTTAACAAGGTCGATACCAATAGCTCTACATTGTATGAAGGTGATTCAGTTAACAAAAACAATGAAAATCACTTCGAAGACGATGAGTTCGAAAATGATGATGATGAACCCACAAGCTCTAAATCCACAAGCAGTGAATCAGCAGAAAAATTATGGTTTGAATCGGAAAACATAGAACCCGGAAAAAACTTGAAAAAACCATCATCAACTATCAGCACTCCTCTATCCCCAACATTCATGGAAAATCCTCTTTCAATCACAGAAACCAAAAAATTAGACAATCGGTTATCCGAGATTGTGAGTGCCGATTTTTTTAGTAGTAATGATAGTGATGGGCCTCAACCATTGATTATTGTTGTTAAGCATTTAGGAGATCTTTTAAACACTCGGATTGGCTATACCTTATTTAATAGACTTGTTCGTTCAGCTTACGATTTCAATATGAGTTTGGTTAATAATTCTAAAGATATAAAGATTTCGGATATCGAAGGCAAAGCAAGTTGTAAACGTGGCCCTACTATGATAGTTGGCATGATGCATCCCAGTATTTTTTACCCCGAAGCGTCACTTAAAACTATCCCCCCTTTTGACTCTAATCCCGCAGCACCCAGATCAACACCTGAAATCTTTTTCAACAATTCGCAAGATCCCTATTTTACCAGATCTTCGGATCCTTCGGACATACTAGGTCTCAGAACTCCTAAATCTACTAACTTTGCACCCTCTACTCCAATAATTGTTTCAATTAGTTCATCAAAGCTTGGTTCAGATAACAAGGGATATAGGATATTCTCTCAAAATTCCAAAAACAATTTACTTGAAGAAGATTCTTCCTCTGCAATGGCATCTATTGGGTCCTCTTTGTTCACGAGATTAGCTCTTCCTCTATCTAATGAAAAGTATTTGGGACAAAAAGCTGATGTTCCAATCACCTGGAACAAAAATATCGTAAAATTACTGAGTGGAGAATTTAATTCCGAGAGAATAATCGAGAGTGCAAGAATGGCTATTTCAAATAGACAAGAGTCAGTATTTAAGCAAGTTATGAGAAGGAATTCTCTAATTTTGAGAAACATCTTGATATTAAATGGAATCACTGATATAATATTCAAAAACGATTCTAAGAATATCAAGCAAAATTACAAAAAAAAGGATACCAGTTCTTTTGGGGAGATTATTGATGTTTCATGTGTGGAGAGACTTTTAATGTCAATACCAGGGGATATTCCTGGTCGCTTTTTACTTTCAGAAACCTTCATGCACAGAGTTATCAATAATTCAATTGGCATAAAGACAATGGAGAACTTATCAAAGAAAAGCTTTGGTTATAATGAATTGGGGGTGACAGGACCTATGAGCAGCTCTGATTTTTCAAAGAAAAAAATGGAAATTCCATGGAATTTTAACTCGTCTTACAAAATTATATCCGACAAAATCTTTATCAAGGCTTGGCTACAGGTTGTGTCATCGTCTAAGGCCATAGGAGATGCAGCTTTCACAAACCCGATAAATAGGGTATTTTCTCTTTGGAATGCGGATCTATCTCAACCGTTTCACTTTGTTCCAAATCCAAGATGGACACAAGCAGCTGAAAAAGTCGTCAAAGATATAGAAGTAGATTTTACACCAAATTTAATTCCTGAACTCGCTAGACCGTTTATCGATGGGCCATCAGAGTCAATAGGAAGATTAGTTAAAGATAGGAGAACCGTAGGGATTGATCCTTATTTTTTAGAGAAAAATATTACAGACGAGACTGGAGTTAAGGGAGACGAGTCTCCAATAATTGGTAGCTCAAAAGATATTACATCCAAAGGATCGAAAACAGATATTTCGATTGGTTTAGAAAATTCTAAAGAAGATAGTAAAAGCAGTTTAAATTCACAGTCTTCTTCCACCCAAAAATCTAATCCGGATTCCGAACCCGAAAGATCAAGAAATGGAATAAATGAAAACAATAAAGAATTTTCCAACGATGAGTTTCTGAATTCGGAAATATCGAAAAGGCTTAGGAGTTTGAAAAACTCAAAGCTAAATAATTATGAAAAAAGGTTGTTGGGCTCAGTTGTTAATCCCAGTTCCATTCCATCAGGGTTTTCTAATGTGTGTGCAAAGCCTGAAACAATTATAACTCTACAGGAGCTGATATCGTTACCTCTACTTTGCCCTGAACTTTTTGGTAAAGGGGTACTGGGAAAACACGCAATAAGTGGACTTTTGTTGTTTGGACCACCAGGGACAGGGAAAACGATGTTAGCAAAGGCCGTTGCTAAAGAAAGTGGTAGCACAGTGCTGAACATTACAAGCAGTGATGTTTATGACAAATATGTCGGGGAAAGCGAGAAAGTTGTTAAGGCGATATTTAGTCTAGCTCATAAATTGGCACCAAGTGTAGTTTTTATTGATGAGGTGGACGCACTGTTTGCAGCTAGAAGTGGAGACCAATCAACTGGATATAAGAGGGAGATAATAAATCAGTTCATGTCAGAATGGGATGGATTAACAAGTAGTAACAAAGATAGTAATAAGTCACGAGTTATGGTTTTAGCCGCAACAAATCGTCCTTTTGATCTGGATGATGCTATTCTTCGTAGATTGCCTCGACGGATATTGGTTGATTTACCAGATGAAGAAGAGAGAAAAAAGATAATAGAGCTTCATTTGGAAGGGGAGTCCGTTGGAGAGGATGTTGATATTGATGCTATAGCTAAAAAAGCTGAACATTATAGTGGATCCGATTTAAAGAATCTGTGTATTGCAGCAGCACTGTCAGCTGTTCGAGAGAATGTGACAGGTCATTTAAACAAGGTTTACAACGAAAAAAGCCTTTCTAATGATAAAGAGCAGGTGGGAGAGGCCTCTGATGTTAATACATTAGTTGGTGAAGTCAAGCTTCAAACTGTTGGAGAAAATGAATTGGGTAATCAAAGCAAGAGAAATGCAGAACTTTTGACTGAATACATCAAATTGAAGCGCGAACAGAAATCAATGAAAAGCATGAAGCAAAATAATGGTGATTTTTTGGGGAAGGATGGTGACGATCAATTAGTTTTGCATGACCGACATTTCGTATCCGCATTCAAAATGGTTTCATCCAGCAGTTCAGATGATATGAGCAGTATAGTTGAACTCCGTAAATGGAATGAAAAGTATGGGGATAATGCGAAATCAAGGAAGAAGCAGGTGCCGCTTGGATTTATTGAGCAAAAACCAGCACAAGATCAAAAAACAGTCTAGTTTTTGTTTTATAGATAAGATTTAATTTGTTATTGCGTATCTTTAAATGAACCAGGTCAATTAGAAGTTATAGGGGAGGAGAGGAGGCTAAATATCCGAGTAGATTTTTTTTTTTTTTTTTTTTAC